>AWOL01S0050972.1:0-16104 GCA_000715115.1 Nicotiana otophora
AAATTCTTAGAAGCTTGTGACTTATTTCTACCGGGTTTTGGGAGTTGTAACTATCTGAATCGCGGTTTGATTTATTTTATATTTTGAGATTTGAGTTTCAATTTTGTATTCAACATAATTGATAGGCTTACCTATTCTTTGAGACTAGGTGCCATCACGACATCCTACGAAGGGAAATTGGGGTTGTGACAAGTTGGTATGAGAGCTCTAGGTTCATAGGTGTTATGAGTCACAAGCAGGTTTAGTAGAGTCTCGCGGATCGGTACAAAGACATCTGTACTTATCTTGGGAAGCTATGGAACTGTTAGGAAAATGTTCACTTCTTTGATTCCTTATCATGCGCATTTGTTGACTTTGAAGTTCTAAACCATTGTCTTTCTATTCTCTCACAGATGGGGAGGACACGCACAACTGGATCTGATGATCATATACTCACGCCCCCTGTTGGAGCCGCAAGAGGCCTGGGCCAGGGTAGAGGCCGAGGAAAACTATGTTGTGCAGCCAGAACACCTGCACAAGCTATTGCAAATAAGCCATCAGTAGCTCTAGTTGGAGAGCAGGCATCTGAGACGCCTGTTACTACCCATGCACCTCAGGAGACTCTTGCTTAGTTTTTGAGCATGTTTGGCAGTCTAGCTCAGGCAGGGTTGATTCCACTTGCTCCTGCCATATCTCAGGCCGGGGGAGGAGCACAGACTCTCGCCGCCTGTACCCTAGAACCACGGGTCCAAGTAGACCATTCCCCATAGGTTATACCAGTACATCTAGTTGTCCCAGTTCGCCCCGAGGTTAGGGAAGCAGTTTCAGAAGGGGAGCAGCTCAGGCTCGAGATGTACAAGAAGTACCACCCTCCCATTTTCAGTGGTTTGGCTTCAGAAGATGCTTAGGGCTTTCTTGAGGAATGTCATTGTATCCTGCATACTATGGGTATTGTGGATTCAAGTGGAGTTTCTTTCATGTCATTCCAGCTTAGAGGAAAGGCCTACCAGTGGTGACGAGCATACGAGTTGGATAGTCCGGCTGAAGAAGCTTCACTCCCTTGGACTCAGTTTTCAGATATATTCTGAGTTTGTTCCTCAGAGTCTCAAAGACGCATGGTGCATGGAGTTTGAGCAGTTGTGCCAGGGTTCTATAACCGTGTCAGAGTATGTGGTCTGATTGAGTGATTTGGCTAGGCATGCACCAGCCTTGGTTGCTACTGTTCGAGAGCGGGTTCGTCGATTTATTGAGGGGCTCCATCCTAGTATCATATTCAGTATGGCCCGAGAACTGGAGATGGACATCGCATACTAGCAGGTGGTGTCAGTTGCTAGGATATTGAAGGGTATTCCAATCTGGGAGAGAGAAGAGACGGAAGCTAAGAGACCTCGAGATTCTAGCACATATAACAATTATCGTGCCCTAGCTGCAACCCGTCATGGTAGAGGCTATGTGGGCAGTCCTATTCATTCAGCACTTCCAGCTGCCAGTGTTATTCCGGCTACTCCCAAACCTCAGGTTCTATATTATGCATCGCCAGTGTCTATTGTACCTCTTGTACGGGGTGCTTTCAGCGGTCAGTCCAGTCGATCAGATCCGAGCCAGTCCTAGTAACCACGTCCTTGAAGGGCTTTTTTTAAGTGTGGTGACACTCATCATATAATGAGGTATTGCCCCAGATTTAAGAGGGGTGCACCTCCATAGATTTCTCAGGCCCCACCCATTCCACAGGGCCCTCAGGCTTTAAAAGCCGTGATTACTGCACCAGTTTCTACTCCACTTGCACAGCCAGTTAGAAATGGAGGTCGGATAGGTATAGGTCGCCCTAGAGAGGGAAGCCAGGCCAGATGTTATTCCCTTCCTTCTAGGACAGAGGTAGTTGCATCTGATTCTGTTATCACAGGTATTGTTCCGGTCTGTCATAAAGATGTATCGATATTATTTGATCCAGGCTCTACTTATTCTTTTATGTCATCTTATTTTTCCCCGTATTTGGGCATATCCCGTAATTCTTTGAGTTCTTCTGTTTATGTATCTACACCCGTGGGTGATTATATTATTGTTGACCGTGTGTATCGGTCGTGTTTGATTGTTATCAGTGGTTTTAAGACCAGAGATGATTTATTATTGCTCAGTATGGTAGAGTTTGATATTATTTTGTGCATGGACTGGTTGTCGCCCTATCACTCTATCCTCGATTGTTATGCCAAGATGGTTACGTTGGCTATGCCAGGTCTACCACGACTAGAGTGGAGAGGTACCTTAGATTATGTTCCTAGCAAGGTTGTTTCATTTCTTAAGGCTCAACGAATGATTGAGAAGGGGTATGATGCGTATCTGGCCTGTGTGAGAGATATTAGTGTTGATACTCTTACTGTGGAGTCAGTTCTGGTAGTAAGGGATTTTCCAGATGTATTTCAAGCGGATCTTCCGGTTACGCCGCCCGATAGAGATATTGAGTTTGGCATTTATTTTTTATTGGGCACTCAGCCCATTTCTATTCCACCATATCGTATGGACCTAGCATAATAGAAAGAATTAAAAGAGTAGTTACAAGAACTACTTGATAAGGGTTTTGTTCGGGCCAGTGTATCGTCTTGGGGTGCTCTTGTCTTATTTGTGATGAAGGAGAAGGATGGTTCTATGCGGACGTGTATTCATTAACGCAAGTTGAGCAAGGTTATAATGAAGAACATGTATCAATTGCCACATATTGATGACCTATTTGATCAGCTTCAGGGTTCCAGGGTGTTCTCTAAGATTTACTTGTGTTTGGGCTATCATCAGTTGAAGATTCAGGATCCAGATATCTCGAAGACTTCTTTCAGGACTCGGTATGGTCACTATGAATTCCTTGTAATGTCTTTTAGGCTGACTAACGTCCTAGCAGCATTTATGCATTTGATGAACAATGTATTTTAGCCCTATCTTAACTCTTTCGTCATTGTGTTTACCGACGACATTCTGGTGTACTCCCGGAGCAAAGAGTATCATGAGCAGAACCTGAGGACTATGCTTCAAACTTTGAGAGAAAAGAAGTTATATGCAAATTTTTTGAAGTGTGAATTCTGGCTAGATTCAGTGGCATTCTTGGGACATATAGTTTCTTGTGAAGGGATTAAGGTAGATCCAAAGAAGATTGAGGTAGTGCAGAGTTGGTCCAGACCGTCCTCAGCTATGGAGATCCGAAGTTTTCTTGGCTTAGCGGGGTATTATCGCCGATTTGTAGAGGGCTTCTCTTCTATTGCTGCACCTATGACCAAATTGATCTAGAAGGGTGCTCTGTTCAGGTGGACCGAGGAATGTGAGGAGAGATTTCAAAAGCTCAAGACATATTTGACTACAGCCCCAGTATTGGTGTTGCCTACAGGTTCAAGGTCTTATACTGTGTATTGTGATGTGTCATGTATTTATCTCGGCGCAGTGTTGATGCAAAACGATAGGGTGATTGCCTATGCGTCCAGACAGTTAAAGGTACATGAGAAGAATTATTCGGTCCATGATCTTGAATTAGCATCTATTGTTCATGCCATGAAGATCTAGAGGCACTACTTGTACGGTGTCCCTTGTGAGGTCTACACCGATCACCGGAGTTTGCAGCATCTATTTAAACAGAAGGATCTTAACTTGCGGTAGCGGAGGTGGTTGGATTTGCTTAAGGATTATGATACAACCATTCTCTATCACCCCAGGAAGGCCAATGTAGTGGTTGATGCCTTGAGTAGTAAGGCGGAGGCAGCTTAGCATATCTACCGGTAGTAGAAAGGCCTTTAGCCTTGGATGTTCAGCCTTGGACAACCAGTTTGTTAGATTAGATGTTTCCGAGCTGATCTGAGCTGAGTTTTGGCTTGTGTGGTTTCTCAGTCTTCTCTTTATGATTGTATTAGAGACCGTTAGTATGATGACCCACATCTGCTAGTCCTTAAGGATACGGTGATGCCAAGGAAGTCACTATTGAAGATGACGGTGTATTACGGATGTAGGGAAGGCTATGTGTGCCCAATGTAGATGGTTTGCGTGAGTTGATTCTCCAAGAGGCTCACAGTTCGCGATACTCCATTCATCTAGGTGCCGCAAAGATGTATCAGGACTTGATACAACACTATTGGTGGAGGTGGATGAAGAAAGACATAGTGAATATGTAGTTCGGTGCCTAAATTGTCAGCAGGTGAAGTATGAGGATCAACGACCGGGTGGATTGCTTCAGAAGTTAGAGATTCCAGAATGGAAATGGGAGCAGATTACTATGGATTTTGTTGTTGGGCTCCCACGGACTCAGAGGAAGTTCGATGCAGTTTGTGTGATTGTGGATAGATTGACCAAGTCATCTCATTTAATTCCTGGGGTTACTACTTACTCTTCGGAGCAGCTGGCTCGGGTTTATATTCGCGAGATTGTCAGGCTTTAAGGCGTACCGGTATCTATCATCTATGACTGGGGTACACAGTTTACATCACAGTTCTGGAGAGCCGTACAATGTGAGTTAGGTACTCGGGTGGAGTTGAGTACATCATTTCACCCTCAGAAGAACGGACAGTCCGAGCGGACTATTCAAATAGTGGAGGATATGCTTCATGCGTATGTGATAGATTTTAGGGGTGCTTGGGATTAGTTCTTTCCACTTGCGGAGTTTGCTTACAAAAACACCTACCAATCGAGCATTCAGATGGCTCCGTATGAGATTTTATATGGGAGGTGGTGTCGGTCTCCAGTGGGTTGGTTTGAGCCGGGTGAAGCTATACTATTGGGTAAGGATTTGGTTCAAGATGCTTTGGAAAAGGTTAAATTGATTCAGGATCAACTTCGTACAACACAATCTAGACAAAAGAGTTATGCGGATCGGAAGGTTCGTGATGTTGCATTCATGGTTGGTGAGCGGGTCTTCCTTCGGGTTTCGCCTATGAAGGGTGTTATGATGTTCGGAAAGAAGGGAAATTTGAGCTTGAGGTATATCGGACCTTTTGCGATTCTTGAGAGAGTTGGAGAGGTGGCTTACAGACTTGTACTACCACCTAGTCTCACTGAAGTTCATCCAGTGTTCCATGTTTTCATTCTCCGGAAGTATAACGGTGATCCTTCTCATGTATTAGACTTCAGCTCGGTCCAGTTGGATAAGGATCTATCTTATGTTGAGGATCCAGTGACCATTTTGGACAGACAGGTTAGAAAGTTGAGATCGAAAAGCATTGCTTCAGTAAAAGTACAATGGAGGGGTCATCCGGTCGATGCGGCGACTTGGGAGACCGAGCATGATATGTGCAGTTGTTATCCTCATCTTCTTACCACTCCAGGTATAATTCTAAATCCGTTCGAGGATGAACATTTATTTAAGAGAGGGAGGATGAAATGACCCAGTCAGTTGTTTTGAGAGTTGTAGCCTTGTCCCTCCATTTACTGCTCATTTTGTACTTTATAACTGTTATGTGACTTGTCGGGGTAGTTGGTTCAGGTCCGGAGAGATTTCGAAATGAATTGAGATACTTAGTCTCAAGGTCGAAAGCTTAAGTTGAAAAGGTTGACCGGATGTTGACTTATGTATAAACGACCCCTGAATAGAGTTTTGATGATTCCAATAGATCCGTATGGTTATTTCGGACTTAGGAACGTGCCTGAAAATTTATTTGGAAGTCCGTAGTTAAATTAGTCTTGAAAAGGCTAAAATAGAAATTAAGTTTGAAAGTTTGACCGGGGAGTTGACTTTTTGATATTGGGGTCGGAATACAATTCTGGAAATTTGAATAGGTTCATTATGTCATTTTTGACTTGTGTGCAAAATTTGAGGTCAATCGGACTTGATTTGATTGGTTTCTGCATTGAATGTAGAAGTTTGAATTTCTTAGTTTCATTAGGCTTAAATTGAGGTATGATTTGTGATTTTAGCGTTGTTTGATGTGATTTGAGACTTCGACTAAGTTAGTATAATTTTTTAGGACTTGTTGGTGTATTTAGTTAAGGTACCGGGGGCCTCGGGTGAGTTTCGGAGGGTTAACACATCAATTTTTGGACTTGGAATGCTGCTGGAATTTTTTAGATGTGTGCACATGGTTTCCTTCTTCGCGTTCGCTAGAAGGGTCTTGCGTTCGCGAAGAGGAACTGGAGACAGGCGAGGTTGTTCATCGTGTTCGCGACATGGGGCTCGTGTTCGCGTAAAGCAAGGAGGTGAGGCTACGCATTCGCGATTGGGCATCGCGTTCGCGAAAAGGAAAATGGCTAGTGAGGATTTTTGCCTTCGCGTTCGCGAAGTGAAGGCCGCGTTTGCGAATGTTCGCCTGGTAAAGTATGGCATTCACGACTAAAGTCTCGCATTTGCGAAGGGCAATATTTGGGCAGCACAATTTTGTGCTTCGCGAACGCGAGGGAACTGTCACGTTCGCGAAGAAGAAAAGTCTTGACAGAATGTTTAAGTTCTGAAAATGGGACTTCGTCCCATTTTCCATTCTTACCGATTTGGAGCTCGGGGAGAGGCGAGTTTCGGGAGATTTTCAAGGAAAACATCGGGGTAAGTGTTCTTAACTCAATTTTGGTTAAAGTACCCGAATCTATGGTAGTTTTTAACATTTAATTAGTGAATTAAGTTGGAAATTTTGGAAACCCTCTTGGTTAAATTTGAAGATTTGAGGGTCGAGTTGATGTCGCAATTTAGTAAAATTTTTATGGTTGGACTCGTGGTCGAATGGGCGTTCATATTTTATAACTTTTGTCGAGTTTCAAAATGTGGCCCCCACAGGCAAGTTTTGAGTTAAATTTGGTATTGAGGCAAGATATTAAATTTCTGAAATATTATTTTTGTTTATTTATTCACTTCCGAATATTTTGTGAGATTTTTGTATTCATTGCGATTGAGTCTTGAGCTCCTTATTGTGAAAATAATATTGTTGATTTATTTTAGCAAGTGAAAATATTTGGGCACTTGAGATGCAAATTGTGATAGTGATACCCATGCGGTGGTTTAAGGTCTGGGTGTTGAAACACATGCGGTGAGATAAGGGTGGCTTGATACGCATGGCTAGTAGAGAAACTACTAGAAGTCATGCGGTGTGAAAAGAGTGGCTAAAATGCGGGATGCTATTTCTGGAAAAAAAATATTTTCTTTAAAATTAAATGTGAAGGCCCCCGCGGTGATATAAGAAAATGAGATATTGTCAAATTATTTATGATTTGGGACTACGAGGCGGTACCTCGGGAGTGCCCTTGTTGATATTTCTTTATGGTTACATTGTCTTTGGTTATTTTTGGTGTTTTCCTTAAAGTTGTAAAATTTTGTTTTCCTTCTGCGAGGTGTTATTTGCCCTTATTCTGTGTAGTTAAATTGTGACATACTACTTAATTGATTCATCCCCGTTGTCATTATTATTATTGTTATATTGTTAAACTTTTTACCCTAACTTTTATTATTCCATTAGGGCCTGACCTAACCTCATCACTACTCTACCGAGGTTAGGTTTGGCACTTACTGGGTACCGCTGTGGCGTACTCATACTACGCTTTTGCACATCTTTTTGTGCAAACCCAGGTACTTCCTATCAGACCAGGCATTAGTGAACTAGGCGTATGCGGAGACTTCAAGATATATCTGCCAGCGTCCGCAGACCTCAAAGTCTCCTTCTATCCTTATTATGTTATTTTCCTTATTCTCGTTAGATTATGATGTATAGAGACACTTAGAATAAATTCTTAGAATCGTGTGACTTATTTCTACCGAGTTTTGGGAGTTGTAACTATTTGAATCGTGGTTTGATTTATTTTATATGTTGAGATTTGAGTTTCAATTTTGTATTTCACATAATTTATAGGCTTACCTGGTCCTAGAGACTAGGTGCCATCACGACATCCTACGGAGGAAAATTGGGGTCGTGACATTTTCACATCAAAAGCGGTGTGAACTCCCGCAGCTCACACAAGAAATAATACGTAAACACACTCAAAACATGCATTTGTCATCCTTTATCAAGTGCTATAATCATTTTAACTCTTGATGTCTTAAAGCATAAAGCTCTAGAATCCGTTGATTTTGTTAATTCTTCTGTGAGCCTTGAAATAAAATCTTGGTTGATGTATAACTTCTTGGCATCTAGTTTAGAGTCCATACGATTTTCCTGGGGACATGAGGCAAGAGAATTTACGATACATCTCTTGGTGGGAAAATCTTAGCCATATTAAAGCTCAAAAAGTTGATTTTCTCTATAAGAATCCCCAATTTGCTAACGAATGTGAAAGTTGTGAAACCATCCATCGCATGTGCAGGGCTCATAGAAAGAGCCATGCCACCGCAATTGAATTTTGTGACTTGCACAATGCTAATTGGTGTTATGAACAAATTACTTTCATCAACATCCCAAGTATCTTGAGGCCAACAAGATGAGGCATGATTGACATCTTTTTGTGCTTTCTCAAGAAAGCCATTGAGCTTACAATTTACCTTGGCGTTAACAAATTTAACCCCTTGATCGGTGCAGTGAATCGAGGAGTTATCCTCAGTAAATCTATCAGCAACTAGGTAAATATGGGTTAAAGTCCTAGATAAAGATTGCTCGAGCTGATCTTCAGCTGTACTATTATTGTTGGTGTTGTTGTTGCAAGGAGGATAGAAAAGAACAAGAGGTAAATGTGCCTCATCAGCTATTTGATCAAAGAATGATAGTTGTAATTTTGAAGGTAATTTGGAGTTGCTGAAGATGGTTTTATCAACTTTGTTGTCAAGATTTTAACTTCCATGGTTTCCTTTTGGAAAATCATGGTATATAAATATGGTGATAATGGAAAAAGGGAAAACAAATTAAAGAACCGAAGAAGTTAGAGGTACTTGAATAATATGTCATCAACATCTTGCGCCTTTCCCTTTATATGGGGAAAGTTATGGGTTCTGCCAACCCTAGCAGAGCCACGAATTTACGGAAGGGGATTTAAAAATAATTCATGTTATATTTGTGATTTGAACTCGTGGTTTGAAGCAATTGTTAACACCCTTACCTAATTAATTAAAAAATTTCTTATGTCAAGAAAATTTAACTGTTTATATATAGAGTTTAAATTATATAAATCATTGGTATAAGGAATTTTACTGTTGTTTGTTATAGCATGTAACTTGTCTTAATTATTTATTACAAATCCCTTTTTTTTTTAAAACAAAAAGAGGCTCATTTGTAGAAATCCTTTGAGAAACCTGATTGTGTAAAAAGGAAAAATTTATACAGTCAATCCTCTCTATAACAACCATGTTTGTTCCGATATATTTTATCTTTTATAGTGAATGACTATTATACACCTATAACAACATTTGACGTTTAAATATTTTTGGCTATTATAGATAAAATTTATCCAAACATTAATTATTTTTCCTTTTTTATTGTTATATACAAAAGATAAGAAAATTATTCAAATTTAAACTATCAAAAGAAATGCATATTTCACTAGTTAAATATTTGAAGAAAGCTAATACATTATTAATAAATTCATAACTAAATGTATAAAGATTTAAACTCCAAGGCATACATTTTAAAGCTATCAAAAAAAAATTCTTTCAAGATTGATGGGCGAACTTTGTAATTGTAGCTTGTTTTGTAGATTTATTCTCTTACTAGTGATATAACGCTTGAATTGGCGAAGATTCGTGTCCAATTTTTCAGCAAAAAGGTATCCAATAACTTTCCTTTGAAGACAATCTAAGAGATTAACAGTTAAATTTTGTATCTAAATATATTTTGGAATTTGTCCCATGAAAAAGATAATATGTGCAAATCTTCAAACCTTTTATCTTATGCAATATAGAAACTTTGTTTAATAGAAATGGTTGTGTGTATATTTTTAAAACTATTATTTGTAATCTTAATAATTCTATATGGCTATTATAGAGGTGTAATTTTACAAAAAATGCTTTGCTATAAATATGATGGTTGTTATTATAGAGCGGTAATATATAACTTAAAAAATCGATTCTGAGAAAAACTTGGCTTATATAATGAATGACTGTTATATAAAGATATTGTTATAGAGAGGTTAAGTACTCATTTTTACTCTCTTTGCACAATATTTCAATTTTTCACTAAAGTAAATTCAATTGAATGCCCTTGCCTTACTTTAGCTCCCCCACCTACCAACGTGTTTAATATTATATTGATAGGGTGACCTATAAACATGTTTATCGCAGCAAAAAGTAGCAGTTCCATGTTTGGTAAGGAAAGTAGTTCAAAATAAGCCTTTTAACTAAGTAAAAATTGCAAATGATATAAATAAACTTCTGCAATAGTGCATTAGCAATTCCATGTTTGGTAATGTTATGGAAATTTCCCATCTTTTGAAGATTTTTCAGAATTTTCCGAATATAAATAGGACCTGAAACTTCTGAAATAAAAATTGTCGTCAACTTTTCTACAGTTCTCTCTCTTTTTCTTAATTCCATAATATGTTTACCACATCAAAAATGGGTAGCCTTTGTGTTAATTTGAGTGACCAAATTCAAGTTGAAATCATTTCCAAGAAGCTTATAAAACCACCCTCTCCAAATCCTAATCACCTTCAAAATTTTAAGTTATCTTTCTTTGACCAAATAGCTGAGAAAACACATATGCCTCTTGTTCTTTTTTATCCACATAACCCCATCAACTCTTCCTACACCCATAATCATATGGTACAACAACTCGAAGAATTACTTTCTAGGATTTTGACTCACGTTTATCCAGCTGCTGGTAAATTTTCTGAAAGTAAACATTCAATCAATTGTCAAGATCAAGGTATAACATTCATAAAAGCCAACGTCAATTGTCAAATGGATGATTTTCTTCAACAAACACGTACTAATTTCGACCTTCCATTGCATTTTTCGCCACAAGGAATTAAGAACGTGGACGCGACTAATTTGTTTACCATACCACTTATGGTTGTGCAAATTACAATTTTTCAATATGGTGGATTCGCGTTATCTATAAGCACTGCACACCCTGCTATCGATGGATGGACGAGTTTTACGTTCATTTACGAGTGGTCAAAAGTGTGTAAATTGGGAATTCCAGCAGAAAACATCAATTTCATGAGCTTTAATTTGGTTAACATTTTTGGACCAAGAGACATATCCAAGGATTTTAAGCCTTCTGCTATTTTCCCTGGAAAACGTCTAGACACTAAATTGGTTTCCAAAAAGTTTGCTATAGATGAAGTCTCTTTATTAAAACTCAGAGACAAATTAACAAATTGTAACAATTCAGGTGTTTTAAGTTTTAAACCTTCACGAGTTGAGATGATCACAGCAATTTTATGGAGGGCTCTGCTTCGCGCTTCACAGGCAATATCAGGGAAATGGAAGCCATCATTAATGTCATTTCCATTGAATTTACGCGGTAAGCTTAAATATCCTGAAGCATATAACCCTTTTGGGAATTTCATAATTGAAATTCCAATAACATTTGAACCAAAAGTGACTGATATGGAGTTGCAAGACTTTATAATATTGATTAGAGAGAAAGTGCAGAAAATTATTAATTATTGTGACGTAACTTCAGCTGACGATGTTGTTGACGTGGTGGCTAATTTATATAACGAAAGTTATGGAGGACGAGAATGGGGAGCTAACGATGATTTTGAGGAATTCACGTGCTCGAGTTTGTGCAGATTT
This sequence comes from Nicotiana otophora, assembly GCA_000715115.1. Taxonomy (NCBI): domain Eukaryota; kingdom Viridiplantae; phylum Streptophyta; class Magnoliopsida; order Solanales; family Solanaceae; genus Nicotiana; species Nicotiana otophora. Next base: position 11,588 of record AWOL01S0050972.1, read on the forward strand.
CATATGCAAGAAGCTGATTTTGGATGGGGGAATCCAAGTTTAATGCATTTTGGATCAAGACATAATCAAGTGTTTTGGTTGTATTCTACACAATGTGGCACTAGTATTGCTGTGCAAATGGATTTGAAGGAAAATTACATGGACTTCATTGAACGTGACCAAGATTTCCTTGCTTTTACCAAGATTTAGGTTTTTGTTAAAGCTTCTATAAGTGATTTGTTGATCTAGGAGGACGTGAATTTGGTTCTTAATAAAAATATGTTATTTTCGTCAATTATTTTGTGGGTTACGGTTGAGGGTTAGTAGGCAATGGAGCAATTTATCTTTCCGTGGGAAAACTTGGTTAGAGTTTAGAGCACCTTATTTGCTCAACCTTGTGCTTGTGAGTATCGTTATTATTACCCTATTACTGTCTTATTCTTCAAATTTATTATTGTTGTTTCTTTTATTTGGGTATCTTTACTACTTTTTCTTTTCTTTCTACAGTATTTTCACCACAAACTTTTACTCGTATTTTTTTTCTTTTTTAAACCATTTTTGAAAATACTTTTCTTGAGCTAGGGTCTATTGAAAATAATTATCTTGTGAAATCTTTTTATTATTGTTTGGCCAAAGAGGTACTTAGATGAAAAACGAAGTCCATAAAATTAAAATAGGTTGTTAGGAGGTTACGAGCATTCCAATTCTTATTCCAAAATTCAAATCCTATCACGTACAAAGTAAGATTAAGATCTTTTGACCAGCTTGCAAAGAGACCATAACAGTAGTATACAACTTTGGACCTAAAACCCCTTAGTCTGCTAAGAACAAGCTATTGTACTTTTGTCCTTTGCACACAAAATAAATAGATAGTACAAAAGGTTTCAATCAAAAAAAGCCCTAATTTTATTTTTATTTTTTGTTTTTAGGAATTGATATTCGAAATTCAATGCCCCAAACTCTTGTAAGAACCTAAAAGTTAAAGAAAGCCTTGATATCATTGTCACATTCAAATAAGTGCATGTTATTTTCCTTCAAATCCACCTGCACACAAATCCCATTACCACATTCTGCATCATACAACCAACAATACTGATTATGCCTTGAACCAAAATGCATTAAACATGGTTTTCCCCAACCAAAATCAGCTTCTTGTATAGGAAACCTACACAAACTTGAACTTGTGAACATGTCAACTTCATTATTTCCTCCCCATTCTTGCGCTACGAAACTCTCATTATATATTTTTGCCAGTGCAGAAACTACATCGTCTGGTGAATTTTTGTCACAAGCAGTAATTGTTTTCGTCACAGTATCCCTTATCAATCTTACAAAGTTGTGCAACTCCATGTTGGGGATCTCCTCAGGTACAAATTTTACCGGAGCATCAATTACAAGATTTCCAAAAGATTTTGCTATTTGGGGTAAAGAAATCAGCTTAGTACGTAAGTTTATTGGAATGCCCATTATAGAACGTCTCAAATGCCCGTGTTGTTTCTCTGAAGCGCGGATTAAAGCTCTCCATAAGAGCGCTATAATCATTTCAACTCTTGAGGGCTTAAAGCATAAAGCTCCAGAATCCATTGATTTTGTTAATTCTTCTCTGAGCCTTGAAATAGAATCTTGGTTGATGTATAACTTCTTGGCAACTAGTTTTGAGTCTATACGATTTTCCTGGGGGACACGAGGCAAGAGAATTTTCGATACATCTCTTGGTGGGAAAATCTTAGCCAAATTAAAGCTCAAAAAGTTGATTTTCTCCGTAGGAATCCCCAATTTGCACACTTTTGACCACTCGTGAACGAAAGTGAAAGTTGTGAAACCATCCATCGCGGTATGTGCATGGCTCATAGATAGAGCCATGCCACCGCAATTGAATTTTGTGACTTGCACAATGCTAATTGGTGTAATGAACAAATTAGTCTCATCAACATCCCAACTATCTTGAGGCCAACAAGATAAGGCAAGATTGACATCTTTGTGTGCTTTCTCAAGAAAGTCATTGAGCTTACAATTTACCTTGGCTTTAACAAATTTAACCCCTTGATCGGCGCAGTGAATCAAGGAGTTATCCTCAGTAAATCTACCAGCAACTGGGTAAACATGAGCTAAAATTCTAGATAAAGATTGCTCGAGCTGATCTTCAGCTGTACTATTATTGTTGCTATTGTTGCTAGGAGGATAGAAAAGAACAAGAGGTAAATGTGCCTCATCAGCTATTTGATCAAAGAAAGATAGTTTGTAATTTTGAAGGTGATTTGGAGTTGGTGAAGTTGGTTTTATCAACTTTGTTGACAAGATTTCAACTTCCATAGTTTCCTTTTGGAAAATCATGGTATATAAATGTGGTGATAATGGAAAAAGGGAAAATAAATTAAAGAACCGAAGAAGTTAGAGGTACTTGAGTAATATGTCATCAACATCTCGTGCCTTCCCCTTTATATAGGGAAAGTTATGGGTTCTACCAACCCTAGCCACGAATTTAGGGAAGGGGATTTAAAAAAATAGTTAATATGCATGTGAACAATCTTACTTGAAAAAGTAACATAGGTACGCCATTAATTAAAAGTAACATAGGTACGCTTTTTACCGGCTTGGGTCGTGGTCTGCCCGCTTAAAAACTTACCAACATCTAGTGATTACTCCTAATCATATTATTTTGCTATTTTGTTTTTGGTAAGAGGGGAAACCCGCGACCGCTACGATCTTTGTCACTGTCTTTATTCTTCGGGTGAGCACTCTGTGGTGAGCGTTTTGTGTGCATTGGGTAAACCTCCCCTGTGCAATAGTCTACGAACCACACAGGGGATGTAAATCATACTAGACAAGCCGTGTGCGACAGGCTCAACCTAGAAGGCATTGAGAGGGGATTCGATCCAGGTCATCCATATAGATGACCACCCTCTAAACCAACTTAAGTTAAAAATCAATGTATTTTAAGATATATGTCATGCATATTGGAATGATATAAACGCCGTAAACATTTTTAGACAACGCGGCCAGCTTCTAACCAGTATGTCTTCACCTATGACCCACTGAGGTTGGATTGCAGAAACGTTTTCAATGTTCTTTAAATGAATTGCCTTTTGAGTTTTTTTTATTCGGTATCCGTATTCACATTAGGATCCGAATAAATCCAGATTCGTGCCGAAAAATCTCACATTAGGAGGTAAAACGCTCCCTAACAAAAGCGACTTCATACTCAGGGACTCGAACCCAAAACCTCTGGTTAAGGATAAATGAGTATTTATCACTCCACCACGACCCTGGTCGGTAATATCTGTTAGTTGTATTGTTGGACTTACATTATTAAGGTCATTTCAAATGACGTGTGGACATTAGGCTATTATCCAACTATAACCACACAAAACCTATCAACGTAACAGCAAGACTTGGTTTTTAGTGAGATTTTGTCTTTTAACTTGGTTGTATTTTTGTAAATGTATAAGAAATAACACGTGAGTATACGAAAATGGTCCCGAATTCAAGTTAATTCTATTCGATATGAAAAAATTACATCACAATATTAATGACCACATGTTAGCTGTTAGCCTGCCGCAAAACTCATGTGATCTAGTCTAGTACTAATGTAGAAAGAAAAAGACTCGAGTTGTGCACCACCAATTATCCTCCTGGCAAATTAAATCATATTATATGCTCATTCTATTTGGAACTATTTTTTTATTAGTTAGATTAAAAAGAATGATAAATTTTTAGATTTTGTTAATGAGAAATTTTTATGTATAAATTCATAAATTTCAGATATCTTATAGCCACAAATTGCTATGATTGTTTAATACCATAGAATTTCAAGATCTTTAATTCTTTTTTAAAATTAATGCTGAATCAAAATATGCTGAAATAATTGAACCAAAGGTAGTAACAATGACGTATAAGAGTAGAGGTGTGGAGTCTGTTCAACTCAATTATTGTCCTTGCAAATTAAAAGACATATGTAGTATTGCCATAAATAGCGGTTTCAGAACTCATTGATATCAACCAATGTTTTATAAGGCACTTGAATCTTAGATTTACTACGCACACGAGTTGAAAATTTTACCTAGAATAATGAGGCTTAAGTACTACTGTGAATCTTTAATTACAAACGTATAAATTTGCAAATATAGTATAAAAGAAAACTTATGCAAAATACGTTAAAATCATAAACATTAGAAGTAAAATAAAATGTTTAAATGCTAAAATAAATTGTATAAATTCTAACATAACTATGAACATTGCAAGGTTAATATCAGGACTCCAATTTTGAGTTGCAAGGTTCTCAAATTCTTATTCGTGGTCAAGAAAGAGGGTTTTGAATATAGTCCAAGGTTAATTAAGTAATTTTGAGAATCTCATCGCTAATTACATACAATTGCCTAGAAATTAAAGGTGTCAAACGGGTCGGGTTGACACGCGTCAGGATCGGCCCAGATCGGTTTTAGACCGGATCAGACCGAACCGGTAGGTAGGGGCCGGGCAGGGCTGAGGTGGGACGGGGAACAGATTGTGCCGGATAGGTTAGAGGTACCGGTTAACCG
>AWOL01S0050973.1:0-29559 GCA_000715115.1 Nicotiana otophora
AGTCTGGGACAATCTCTCATGATATGCCTAGTATCACCACACTCATAACAACCCCTCTGTGGGCGCAACTTCTCATACTGAGACTGGGCATGATAACTGGAATAACCACTGTAAGAACCTTGTGCTAATGGTGAACTAAAAGTGTTAACTGGGGCACTACGAGTACTCTCAATTGCGGACTGGGCTGACCGACTGCCCGTGCCTCCGCCACGATGAGTCATAGCTGCAGAGTAGAATCCACTGAATCTTCTAGAGTTCCGAGACCTTTTGGCCTCCTTAGACTCCTTTTCCTCACTTCGAACATATTCTAACATTCTCCCAATCTCTACTACTTGCTGAAATGGAATGTCAAACTGCAAAGCTTGAGCCATACATATTTTAAAATCATAATCGAGCCCTTCAATGAATTTGCGAACTTTCTCTCTAACTATAGGAACCAAGATAAGTGCATGACGGGCTAACTCACTGAATCTGATGGCATATTCTGACACCGTCATGGAGCCCTGACGCAACCATTCAAACTCTGTGCGCCACGCATCCCAGAGAGTTTGGGGAACAAACTCTTTCAAAAACATCTCCAAAACGTGAGCCCAAGTTGGAGGTATTGCATCGGCTGGTCTACCCTCTTCATAAACTCACCACCATTGATATGCTGCTCCTGACAACTGAAATGTAATAAAGGCAACTTCGCTCACTTCCACAATGCCCATGGTGCGGAGAATACGGTGACATTTGTTTCTATAAATCCCTGGGCATCCTCGGTTGTTGTGCCACTGAAGGTAGGTGGACTATACCTCTTAAATCGCTCAAGTCTCTTTTGTTCTTATTCTGATGCCTCTGGCCTGACCTTAGGCTGAACCGAAATAACAGGTTGTACCGGTACTATACCCGAAACCTGACCAATGTGAACCTGCTGCTCTGGAGTACGTACGATAGGAGTCTGAACTCCTCCCTCAATATGTGAAATATTTAGTGAAACGGAGATCAATTCCGCCTGAGTTAATGTACCAAACATGTTCAAATATTGTGCTAAAGTCTTATGAATCCCCCAACCGGAGATACTGGCGGTTCCTCAACTGCTGCTCTGATAGGTGCTCTAGCTGTGGCACGCGTCCTTCCTCGGCCTCTACTTCGGCCCCGGCCTCTTGCAGCCCTAGCAGAATGTGCGGGTGTCTGCTCAGCTAACCCGACATCACGTCTCCTCACCATCTGTGAGAGAATAGAGGTACAAAGGCTCAAACTCCAAAATCAACAAATTTTGCATGATAGGAATGAAAGAAGTGGAAATTTCCTAACAGTTCTGTAGCCTCTCGAAGATAAGTACAGACGACTCTGTACCGATCCGCAGGACTCTACTAGACTCTTTCGTCACTCGTAGAACCTATGAACCTAGAGCTCTGATACCAACTTGTGATGACCCAAAATTCCACCACAAGCGTCGTGATGGCACTTAGTCTCTAAGACTAGGTAAGCTACAACTACATTTCGATCCATTTTTTAAACATATAATTTAATACAAGTGTCGAAACCAAAAGAAAAAATAAATATAAAAACCTCCAAGACTGGTAATACTGAGTCACGAACTCTAACTAAGTACATGCATTGATCCCAAGGATCGAATATACAATATTGTTCGAATAAGAGTGGACACTAAAATAAAAATGGAAAAACTCAAAGGGACTGCGATGACCAAGCAGTCTGACCTTGAATCCTTGCGATCACACTCTAATCTCTGTCCGAATCCGATATATCCAATACCCGGCTCTGTACACAAATATGCAGAAGTGTAATATGAGTACACCACAGTCGGTACCCAGTAAGTATCAAGACTAACTTCGGTGGAGTAGTGACGAGGTACTGTCAAGACACTCACTAGTCATTTAACCTGTGCAATATAGTAACATACATGGATAATATAAAATAAGTAGCAGTTACGGCGACAAAGATCAAACATGGATATGAACAACAAGGCAACAAGAACAACACAAATATTGCTCAAACGAATAAGGAACACAAGTACAACCAATTAATCAAGTCCTTCATATATAAATCTTTAACATATAAGTTTTTCAAATAAAAGTCTCTCGAATATAATTCCTTCAAACAAATATCCTTCTAGTATAATTCTTTCAAATAAAAGTCACTCTGTGACACCTCATTACATAATCATAAAACACGGTCTCAGCCCACTTTCATATTTTCACGACACCTCGTGCTCATATCTCTATTACTCCCACACGGACAACTCACGTACCAAAATATCAATATATATAAGATCCGCAAGATAAATTTATTTTCAATAAAGTAAGTTTACAATTTTAAGCCTTGTAAGAAATCAATAAAGAAATGAGTTTATTTTTGAACTCATTTGGGTGAAGAAAATGGTATTTCAATGAAAATGAAGCATAGCTATTGATATGGATGTAAAATTTATTAAATTAAAATATAATAGCAATTTCTTTTATTCGAAATAACTCAAACCTCGAAAACCAGTAAAAACCAAAAACACAAATCCTCAAAGTCTTGTACAAAGAGCCAAAGCCAACACAATACAAGAAGGAATACAAAACACATACTACGTAATAAAATCAAATAATACATCATGGAAGAACACAAGAATTTACATATCACGAAAAAATAAAATAACCAAAGGCTAGTGCAGCCATAGAGAAATATCAACAAAGGGAACTTCCGAGGTACTCTCTCGTAGTCCCAAATCATAAATAAATTTCAACAAAGGGAATACCCGAGGTACTGCCTCGTAGCCCCAAATCATAAATAAATTTCAATCTTTCCATATATCATCGCGGGAGCCTTCACATTTAGTTTTTAAAATTATTTTTCCCGAAATAACATCCAGCGTTTAAGCTACCCTTATCACACCGCATGGCTTCTAGTAGTTCCCCTACTAGCCACGCGTATCAAGCCCCCCTTATCTCACCGCATACGTTTCAACACACACGCCTAATACCACCTCATGCGTATAAAAATCACAATATATCGCAATTCGCACCTCAAGTGCCCGATTATCAAAGCATAACACAACTTGCACCTCAAGTGCTCAAATACCACAACATATTACAAATTGCACATCAAGTGCTCAAATATCAAAACATATCACAAATTGCACCTCAAGTGCTCAAATATTACAACATATCACAAATTGCACATCAATTTCTCAAATATTACAACATATCACAAATTACACATCAAGTGCTCAAATATCACAACTTGCCACACAAATCAACAATACATTATTTTTCAAAATAAGGAGGCCATGGCTCGACCGTAATGTACACATAATCTTAACAAAAATATTCGGGAGTGAACAACTCAACAAAATAATATTTCACAATTTAACACTTTGCCTCAATATGATATCCGGCCTTTATAACTCAATACTAATTTCAACAACATGAACTGGAAAGTAATTCATCAAGGAACAACGCCTTTTTTAAATCTAATTTTTTTGGCAAATAGATTAATGACTCCTTTTTAAATTTATTTAATAAATTATTTGCAAATGAATAATCCATAATTAAATTATCTCCATTAAATATCAACTCAATAAAAATACGGGATTCACATAAAAATCAAGGTGGCAATCACACCAAATTATCATATAAAAATAAATTCAACAAACAAGGATTTAGGCATGACAAATAAAGGATTTACTATGTTCTAATAATTTTCTAATTTAATACATAAGGGCGTCTACAAATTTCAACCAATGTAATTTGCACATATAAACCAAGTACGTACTCGTCACCTCGCGTACATGATTTTCAATAACACAATTTTCACATAAGACTCAATGCCTAAGGGGTAATTCCCCCACTCAAGGTTAGACAATATACTTACTTCAAGCAACTCAATCTACTGGTAAGCCTTTTTCCGCGATTGTCCAACTCCGAATGGCTCGAATCCAAATGAATATTTCCTTGAAAATCCCTCGGCAAATTTGCCACAAACCGAGCTTTCTTGATTAAGCTCTTTAGTGATATTAAAACCTCCAACTACTCTTAAAACTTCAATCTACCTCAACATAATTCGATTGGACCAATATTAGTAAAAATGTCCAGATTTTTAGGCCATTTAGGAATTTTATCAAACACCTAGAGTGCATAAATCTCTACATCTCTTAACCATGGAATTAGTTCATCTAACTACAACCATTTACCAACAATTTATAACTTCCAATCATCACATGCGTGACCATTCATCTACACCCAACCAACAAAATTACATCAATTAATCACCTTTCAATTTCTGTCATGGTTATGTATTTAAATTAGAAATTTATGGCTTCCAATCACCATATCATGAGTTCAAATACTTAATTCATACTCATATTCGCATAATAAATTCGTACATATAAGTCTAAGGGTGTAGGATTACCTTTTTGGAAGAAATCTTGCAAAGCCCTCCTTTACGTTCTTGAAGATATTTCTTGAAGATCTAAGTACTTTATGTGTAGATTTCATCAATACTAGTGTAGAAATGATGGAATTTCATACCAAGATAATGGGGATTGCTTACCTTGAAGAAGAGAGGAGTTGATGGTCTTGAGTGAGTGGAGAAGAGCTCCAAAATCCGTCCAAGTGAAGAGCTCCACAATCCGTCCAGTTGTATCTATAGGCCCAGATTTCTGGGTTTCGGATGCTGTCCCGAATGCTATGGCAGCACTTCACTGCCAAACCCTCCTTTCGGATGTGGCCCCAGATGCTTCGCATCCGCAATTCACTCATTTGCCAGCCTTTGGTAATTTGATCATAACGTCTTGTACCAAATGACGAATGGTTTGAATCGTTAAAAATTAGACTTGAAGATCTTTCATTTGATAGGTTGTCCATCACATAACTCCTTATATATGTAGATACTCTCGTCCTAAGTTAGGTCTTGTGATGCAACATAACAAAAATTTTACGAAATGACCTCAAATTTTGCACACAAGTCGTAAATGACACAACAGAGCTATTCAAATTTCCAGAATCGAAGTCCAATCCCGATACATTAAGGTCAACTCCCGGTCAAACTTTCTAAATTTTTTCCATTTTCCAACTTTCGCCAAAATACGTCGAATTGTCCTACGGATTTCCAAATCCAAATCCGGATATACGCCTAAGTCCGAAATCACCATACGAAGATATTGACACCATAAAAATCTCATTCCTTAGTCGTTTACTCAGAAGTCAAACTCCGGTAAACTCTTTTCATTTAAGCTTCAAAAATAAGAATTGTTCTTTCAATTAAATTCCGAATCTTCCAAAAACCAAACTTGACCGCACACGCAAGTCATAATACATATTACAAAGTTGCTCGGGACCTAAAGTCGTTGAACGGAACGTTAATTTTCAAAACCACAAGTCGGGTTGTTATAGATTCCCTGCCTATTCCCCCCCCCCCCCCTACTTTTATACATTGAAGTGATTGTTTAAGAGGACCAGGTCCACTTCAGAGATTTATCTAGGTCATTCATAACCCTGCTTAGATCTTCCTAAAGTTGTCTACTTCTTTCAAGTTCAGCACAAAGACTCAATTTTGCCTTTTTGAGTTCATTTTCAAGCTTGAAGTGTGCCTCACTCGCCACTTCCTTTCCTTTTGAGGAGTTCATGTAATTTTACATTGAAGTTTTTACAGAATTATTATCCTTTTTTAACTCCTCTACTATCTCCATCAGATCCACAACTACTACTAGCATGTCATCTCTCTCATGTTCTATCTCTCTAATTTTCTCAGCTAGAACATCCTTTTCTTTCTTTAAATCCTCTATTGTTTCTTTCAAATCAACAACTACGAGCAGTAAATCATCTCTCTCATGCTATATCTCTCTTATTTCCTCGGTTAAAGTATTTTTAATCATTAATGAGATTTTGGTAAGCATCAATTAATACATTAGCTAAAGATACCGGTTTCTTTTGAGAATAAGACTTCAAATTTCTTTGAACATCTAGAAAGTTTACCTTATTGTCATCATCATCTTCATCCTCATCAGATTTTGCCATCAGGGCTAATATTGAGTCATATTCGTTGCTTCGCTTTCAACGGCCATCATGGAGGTGTCACCATCATGGAGGTGTCACCATTAATGAAGAACGTTTTAAAGCGTTAGAAACTAGACTTGAAGATCTTTCATTTGATAGGTTGTNCCGAGCTTTCTTGATTAAGCTCTTTAGTGATATTAAAACCTCCAACTACTCTTATAATTTCAATCTACCTCAACATAATTCGATTGGACCAATATTAGTAAAAATGTCCAGATTTTTAGGCCATTTAGGAATTTTATCAAACACCTAGAGTGCATAAATCTCTACATCTCTTAACCATGGAATTAGTTCAGCCAACTACAACCATTTACCAACAATTTATAACTTCCAATAGTCACATGCGTGACCATTCATCTACACCCAACCAACAAAATTACATCAATCAATCATCTTTCAATCTCTATCATGGTTATATATTTAAATTGGGAATTTATGGCTTCCAATCACCATATCATGAGTTCTAATACTTAATTTATACTCATATTCCCATAATAAATTCGTACATGTACGTCTAAGGGTGTAGGATTACCTTTTTGGAAGAAATCTTGCAAAGCCCTCCTTTACGTTCTTGAAGATATTTCTTGAAGATCTTAGTACTTTATGTGTAGATTTCATCAATACTAGTGTAGAAATGATGGAATTTCATACCAAGATAATGGGGATTGCTTACCTTGAAGAAGTTTTTGGTCTTGAGTGAGTGGAGAAGAGCTCCAAAATCCGTCCAAGTGAAGAGCTCCACAATCCGTCCAAGTGAATCTATAGGCCCAGATTTCTGGGTTTCGGATGCTGTCCCGAATGCTATGGTAGCACTTCACCGCCAACCCCTCCTTTCGGATGCGGCCCCAGATGATTCACATCCGCAATTCACTCATTTTCCAGCCTTTGGTAATTTGATCATAACGTCTTGTACCAAATGACGAACGGTTTGAAGCATTAAAAATTAGACTTGAAAATCTTTCATTTGATAGGTTGTCCATCACATAACTCCTTATATATGTAGATACTCTCGTCCTAAGTTAGGTCTTGTGATGAAACATAACAAAAATTTTACGAAATGACCTCAAATTTTGCACACACGTCGTAAATAACATAACAGAGCTATTCAAATTTCCAGAATCGAAGTCCAATCCCGATACATTAAGGTCAACTCCCGGACAAACTTTCTAAAAATTTTCCATTTTCTAACTTTCGCCAAAATACGTTGAATTGTCCTACGGATTTCCAAATCCAAATCCGGACATACGCCTAAGTCCGAAATTACCATACGAAGCTATTGACACCATTAAAATCCCATTCCGTTGTCGTTTGCTCAAAAGGCAAACTCCGGTAAATTTTTTTCATTTAAGCTTCAAAAATAAGAATTGTTCTTTCAATTAAATTTCGAATCTTCCGAAAACCAAACTCGACCGCACACGCAAGTCATAATACATATTACGAAGTTGCTAGGTACCTAAAATCATTAAACGGAATGTTAATTCTCAAAACCACAAGTCGGGTTGTTATAGATTCCCTGCCTATTCCCCCCTCCCCCCCTACTTTTATACATTGAAGTGATTGTTTAAGAGGACCAGGTCCACTTCGGAGATTTATCTAGGTCATTCTTTACCCTGCTTAGATCTTCCTGAAGTTGTCTACTTCTTTCAAGTTCAACACAAAGACTCAATTTTTCCTTTTTGAGTTTATTTTCAAGCTTGAAGTGTGCCTCACTCGCCACTTCCTTTCCTTTTGAGGAGTTGATGTAATTTTCCATTGAAGTTTTTACAAAATTATTATCCTTTTTTAACTCCTCTACTATCTCCATCAGATCCACAACTACTACTAGCATGGCATCTCTCTCATGTTCTATCTCTCTAATTTTCTCAGCTAGAACATTCTTTTCGTTCTTTAAATCCTCTATTGTTTCTTTCAAATCAACAACTACGAGCAGTAAATCATCTCTCTCATGCTATATCTCTCTTATTTCCTCGGTTAAAGTATTTTTAATCATTAATGAGATTTTGGTAAGCATCAATTAATACATTAGCTAAAGATACCGGTTTCTTTTGAGAATAAGACTTCAAATTTCTTTGAACATCTAGAAAGTTTACCTTATTGTCATCATCATCTTCATCCTCATCAGATTTTGCCATAAGGGCTAATATTGAGTCATATTCGTTGCTTCGCTTTCAACGGCCATCATGGAGGTGTCACCTTGTTCATCAGCATTCTCAGATTCACTAGAGGTATGTTCCCATGCAGCAAGAGCTTGTTTTACAACATTATCAGCGACATCTCTTCTTGAATTTCCTGTCGGGGACCGGGTTCCTCTTAGCTATCTTGTCTGTGTTGTGCTTGTAATGATCCTGCTTGTGGAGAGGGCAATTTTTGATAAAATATCCTTAATTCCCCCATTTGTGACAACAATCATAGCCTTTTGTGTATTTGCTAGAGCTGGCCTTTTTTGGAATACCTCCATTTCTACGAACCATTTTCTCAAATCTCCTTGTAAGATAGGCCATGTCAACATCATCACTACTTGAGTAATTGTTGTATGCCTTGAGAACTAGGTTCTTCTCTTTTTTGGGTTCTCTTCTTTCATGATCCTTCTTCTTCTTCTTTTTCTTCATTTTGTAGGTCTTCAGATTTCCAATAAGTTCGTCAATCGTCAACTTTTTGCAAATCTTTTGCTTCCGTGATAGCATTGACTTTGTTCTCCCAGGAACCAGGTAACACACTGAGTATTTTTCTGACCAGTTTTTTTCTTGTGATAATCTCTCCTAGAGAATGAAGCTCATTGATGATGGAAGTAAAGTGAGTATGCATATCCTGAATGGACCCATCCTCCTCCATCTTGAAGAGTTCATACTCGATAGTGAACATGTCAATTTTTGACTGCTTGACTTGAGTGGTACCTTCATGTAATTTGAGATCCTCCCAGATCTCCTTGGCAGATTGACAAGCTAAGATTCAGTTGTACTCGTCTGGTCCAATACCACATATGAGGATCTTCTTTGCACGAAAGTTTTTCTCGATGGTTTTACGATCAGCATCATTATACTCCTTCCTTGTCTTTGGGACTATGACTGTTGTCTCGTCAATGGTCTTCATAGGGATGAATGGTCCATCACAGATGACATCCCAAAATGGTACCTTAAGTTTTTGCTTGTCCTCAGGAAAATAAGGTAATTCCCACCTCCACAACATAAGAGCTATTCCAGCTAATCTAAGGTGTACCAAAAACACATCAATTGGGACCAACAATTACCCACAACACTTATGAATTATCAATAAGGCAATGATTTGAAGTTTTAAGCACAAATAGTTCTAATATGACATTTAAACATCAAGAGTTGACTTTATTCATCAAGGAAGCTCGCTCTTTCATGTAGGTCATTGTGGATCCAAACTTCTCCTCCTCTACTCTCCGTTTGCACCTCATTTAAGAATGTAGCATTCAATTCAAAGTTTTGTGAAAGGTTCGCTCATCTCTCTCAAAAGAATGTCGCAAGTACGGCTTTAAGTACTATAGGCTTGCCCCTCATGTAAATCACCACTAATGCAAGCTCACTCGGCTTGAAATCACGTAAGGCTTTTTGGGAATGTAATGAAGGCTTTTGGACTAAGGTTGGATAAACTAGGATAGAACAGGTTCATCTTTCCTTAAGCACTCCATTTTCTTTTATCGGCTCATGTTATGCCACCTTTTGGAGGCATTTTCATTCCCATACAGGGGGGTTAGAGGGACTTAGCATCACTCTTTCTTGGTCATGATATTCATTTCCTTCTTCTTTATTTTCTCCATGTTTTGCATTATTACCCTTCTTTGAAATCCCTTCAATTTTTCAACTTATTCACTTTCTTTTTGCATTTTTATTTTTGTTCTTCTTTCTTTTTCTTGGCTTCCCTTTTCTTTATTTCTTTTCTCTTTTTGTGACTTGATACCTTTTTCAAACTCCTCTTCTCTCTCCCAAACTTATGTTTTAGCCAATTATTTCTCAAGAGTGTTAAGGAAAGCTCGGGTGCCAAGAGAGGGTCACTACAAAACGGGTAAAGGCTTATAACAAGGTTATCAAATGAGAAAGGTTTTAGGCTCAAATGGGTTGACTAGGGATAACAACTTTGGTGGGTCATGAAAACTTTCAAGCGGGTCAAGTAGAGCCTACAATCACTTCTCAAGCCAAGCAAAACTTAAAATTTCGCCTAGAAATACATTCGGGGCAAGTTCTAGACCATTTGCACGGGTACTTGGACTTATAACAAAATAATCTCACCTTTCACACAGCTAGAATGTTAAAAAGGATAGAGTTGAGGGCCCACAACGACCATATTCAAAATTGAAAAGCACTATGGCTCGACTAAATCATTCGATGATTGCCTAAGTCAATGCAAGAGTCATAAGGTCGCTAATTAGGGCTACTTCTTTCCGGAGAAACTTGTTTTTAACCATAAGCACATAGTTAAGTATGTTGGTACCAAGTGAAGCATGTTTGACTCTTTTATTCATTACAACTACTATTCTTACCTAAATATCAAAAAACGGACTCAATCCCTTAAGAAGGTTGTCACGCCATCCATCGTTGGGAAGAATCACCCGGTTCACACAAAAACTACCTTTGGAAAGAACCGTGGCATTAAGAAAATCAAAGGCTTATTGACTACTAAAAACATAAAAAGAAGTTACACAATTAAATATAGGCTAATAAGAAAACAAAATAAAGAAGCTACAAAGAAAGCTACTAAAGACATAAATGAATGTACATAATGATAAGGGAAAAGATAGAATATATACATCAATAGAGAAAGAGGGAAGAATATATACATAAATAAAAGGAAAGAGGAAAATGTTATCAGTTATTACAAGACAAATGTCAAATATCCAAATATCAAGTAAACTCTACCCCCGAATAAAAATAAGCATTGTCCTCAATGATTAACAAAATAAGAATAAGGAAGGGTAAGAGTAAAGAGGACTCCCTATGTGGCCTTGGGCATCTTTGTGCCCATAGTAGCATCACCGCCCTCAGTCTCCTCTAACTGAATTTCATCATCCCGGGCTCCGGGAGTAACTGGGTTGGTGAACATCTGGCGTACCGCCTCAGTAGTCTTGGCAGCCCTGTCTGGCTCCTCAGACTGGCCAGTTGGTGCTACTGGAACAAATGGTGGGTCTGACCCTATGAGCAAATTGAATGGAAGCTCCCCAACTGCTGCTATCTTAGTTACCTCTATCCTCAATCTGTCAACTGATTTCCTGGACGCCTCGGATTTCCTCATTTTCTTTATCTGCTTCCCCAGCTCCTAAATCACTAATCTATGTGCTACCAAGGTGTTCATGATGGTGGTTTGGTTCTCTAAGATCTTCTTCAATGTGTCCACCAATGTCGAAGGAATCTGGGGTGTCGGGATGGATGACTGTGCTGCAACAGCACTGGATATGTCAGTCAGCTTTGTTGTGGCTGTCTAAATCCAGTTGTTCAAGCTCGCTAGTATTTGGGAGACCTGCAGTGCAAATAGTGTATGAGTGGACATGGGCACCGGCTTCAAAACTGAAGTGGAAGGCACAAAAGCTGAAGGACCTGAAGAAAGAGGTAGAGGCATAGCTGCTGCACTATCAAAAGGATCTGCTAACGTAGATGGCACGTCAACTGTCCTAGCAGCTACCCCGGCAGGCTCATCAGACTGGCCTACAGTAGTAGAGGGCTGACCCTTCTTCTTTGGGTTTCCACCATCAATCAAAGAATACCATGAGAAAGGCTTCTTCGCCTCACCTTGGTGTCAAAATCCCTTGGTTCCACCCCTGCATCTGTTAGGTACTCAGTGATAGTGTTGGGATACGGGTAGGAGGTGTCACCTTTCCTGGGAACCAAGGACATGTTGGCCGACATCACGACACCTACATTGATTGGGTACCTGACCATGATCGAGGTGACTAGTACTGCTCGTGGGTTTGGTAGATTTGCTTCATTCTGGCATGGGTCTATTCTGCTACACACAAACGTCTGCCATCCCTTTGCCTTAAAATTTAGGGTGTTCCACTGAATTGGAATCCCTGCTGTGATCCATGGTGGTGGTGGTCCCGGAGCTGCCAGAAGCTTAGCTAGCAATGGGCGAGCTGCATCGCCCATAGCTAGCTTTTCCAAGTATTGCACTGGCTCTACATCCTCCAACATTAGGTATGTGTTCAGGGTGGTTTGGTCAAACCTCACTTTCAAGTTCATCACTTTCGTTACTTTGGTCCCCTTCTTGATGTGTGCCACATTGGCATAAAATTCCCGGACCAAGTGCTCTTTGGCATCCACTACACTTAGAGTGAACCATGCCCACCCTTTTCTATCTCGAAATTGTCTTAACACATTAGGGTTGTATCTATCCAGATCTTTCAACACAAACTGCCTCTCAAGAGTGAGCGATCTCTGCGGCCACCACTCTCGAAACCTATTGAATGCAATTAGACTGACGAATCTATCTTCCCAGATTTCTTTCTTCTTTGACCTCTCAAGGCCGGCAACTCTGGTATCGCCCCCTCGGCCATCATCTGAGATATCATCCACATCCATTGCAGTAGCTGGTGCATCGGGGGCATGTGTAGATGAAGGCTCCAAAGCCTGATTATTCCCTTCCGACCCCTCAGAAGTACTTTCAGAAGAGGTAGGCTCATTTCTCAATTCGTATCTGTCCTGAGGCTGTTGTGGCTGTGATTGTACAACAGGCTGCCTTTGCACTGAGTTTCCCTTCGATGCTTCCCTAGACGGGGCATATAAACTAGATTCGGAGGGCTCCGACTGTTTACCTCGGCCTATTGTTTGCTTCTTACTAATCACTTTTTGGAGGGCGAGGGGTAAGGTGCATTTGCCTCTTCCTCTAGAAGGTTCACCCCTCCCCTTCGATGTATCACCACGACCACGTGATCTAAACATATTCTACACAAAATAGCAGTAAGAGTCAGTTCTACTTAAGTGCAGGTAAGCAAAAAATTTGCAGAACAAAACATGTTGCAGGTTGGGGAACTGCGGTCCGCACATTTTTGAGTGCGGCCACAGATAAGCTTATGAGGACCGAGAATTGCTCGATCTGCGGCCGCACATGCTTTTTTGCGGCCGCGGTTCAATTTCTGCGGATCACACAATTTCAAGTGCGGTCCGCACAATCATTTCACACCATATGCCCTAGCCTATTGATCTGCGAACCGCATAATTTCTTGTGCGGCTGCACAAATAAAAAACAATCGATAGTAAACTTACGGTTTAATTCACGCACAATTTAGACATGGCAGTAGCAATCTAGACATGATACACAGTTTACCTATCCCGCAAATAGCAAATAGGAAGTTATGCTTACAAATTTAAGCTCACATGATGATGAATTTGACATTAGGCCTAAAAATAGTCTACACTAATTATGAACAAAATTAAGAAAATTGAAAATTTTAAATATGAATTGAACATACCAGTAATGTAGTGATGCTAAGGAAGAATTAAAGATGATGAAATGAGTGTTAGTTTTTAAAATCATTTTCCCTTATATCACCGCAAGAGCCTTCACATTTAGTTTTTAAGGACCGCACAATTTCAAGTGCGGTTCGCACAATCATTTCACACCATATGCCCTAGCCTACTGATCTGCGGACCACACAATTTCTTGTACGGCTGCACAAATCAAAACAATCTGCAGTAAACTTACGGTATAATTCACGCGCAATTTAGATATGGTAGTAGCAATCTAGACATGATACATAGTTTACCCATCCCCCAAATAGTAAATAGGAAGTTACGCATACAAATTTAAGCTCACATGATGATGAATTTGACATTAGGCCTAAAAATAGTCTAAACTAATTATGAACAAATTAAGAAAATTAAAAATTTTAAAGATGAATTGAACATACCAGTAATGTAGTGATGCTAAGGAAGAATCAAAGATGATGAAATGAGTGTTAGTTGCATGAATTAGTTGAGTGCACTGTGTTTGACTTTGAGTTAATTATTCAAAGTTCATGAAGTCTCAACAGTAGTGAGAAGGCTACTATTTATAGTTGACCAGTTAAGGCAAGAAGTCAAGAGACGAGTGCGGCCGCACAATTGCATGTGCGGTCCGCACTCCTTTACCTATTACACATTTACCCTTTGTTGATCTGCGGTCAGCACAGTTTTGAGTGCAGCCGCAGATTTTGGTGCGGACCGCACATTTTCTTATGCAGTCGCACTTTGGCCATTTCTCTGATAGGCAAACTTTAGTGAGTTTGCAATTTTGATCCCCAGTTGTGCGGCTGCAGATCTCTTTCTGATGTGACATTCAAAATTGTGCGGTCCACACTTCTTTTTCTTCACACTTAGCCATTTGTTTCTGAGTACAGTTCCTACAAAGCACACTCATTCCCGCAACACACTTTAAAACCAGTTAGCATAAAATAAGACCTATCTAAAGAAGAAGAAAAAGAAACATGGGTTGCCTCCTAAGAAGCACCTGATTTAACGTCGCGGCATGATGCAGATTACCATATCACTTGAAATGAATCACTGCCACGATGTGGCCATCACCAACTTTTCCCAAATAGTGCTTCACCCGGTGACCATTGACTCTAAATACCTCATCATTTTTATTCTTCAAGTCTAATGCACCAAAGGTGTCACACTCATAACCGTAAATGGGTCACTCTATTTAGACTTCAACTTTCCCGGAAACATCCGTAATAGAGAATTGAACAACAACACAAGATCACCTTCTATAAACTCCTTATTCCGAATGTACTTGTCATGGATGTACTTCATCCTCTCCTTGTATAAGGACGAACTTGTATATGCATGGTACCAGAATTCATCTAGCTCATTCAAATGTGCAACCCGCAATGTGGCAGTTGCATCCCAAGCAAGACTTAGCTTCTTCAAAGCCCACATGGCCTTGTACCCAAGTTCCACCAGAAGGTGACAAGATTTGCCAAACACCAACCGGTATGGAGACATCCCGATAGGAGTTTTGAAAGCAGTCTAATAAGCCCATTGTGAATCATCCAGCTTTTTTGACCAATTTGTCCGGTTAGCATTCATTGACTTGGACAATGTACTCTCGATCTCCCGGTTGGAGACTTCCACTTCTCCACTTTCTTGAGGGTGATAGGGAGTCGTGACTTTATGAGTGACACTATACTTGCTAAGCAAGGTGTCAAAAGCTTTATTGCAAATATGCGACCCCCCATCGCTTATGATGGCTCGCAGAGTGCCAAATCTTGTGAAGATATTATTTTCCAAAAATGCCACCACACTTCTTACTTTGTTG
The DNA here is from genome assembly GCA_000715115.1 of Nicotiana otophora. Classification (NCBI taxonomy): domain Eukaryota; kingdom Viridiplantae; phylum Streptophyta; class Magnoliopsida; order Solanales; family Solanaceae; genus Nicotiana; species Nicotiana otophora. Next base: position 15,297 of record AWOL01S0050973.1, read on the forward strand.
TTGGGTATAGAAATGGCCTCAGCCCATTTTGACACATAATCAACCGCTACCAAAATGTAGGTGTTCCCACAAGAGCTTACAAATGGTCTCATGGAGTCAATACCCCACACATCAAAAATATCCATTTCCAAGATGGTGGTGAGGGACATTTTATTTTTCTTTGAAATCTCACCGGCCCTTTGACATTCATCACAACGCTTGACTAGATCACTTGCGTCCTTGTAGAGAGTAGGCCAATATAATCCACAACTTAACACTTTTGCTGCCGTTCTTGCTCCACCATGGTGACCACCATATGGTGAAGAATTACAAGTCCCAAGAATTTCAACTTGTTCCTCCTCCGGCACACATCTTCTAATCATGCCATCGATACAAATCCGGAAGAGGTACGGTTCATCCAAATAATAGTCTTGGCAATCCCGCCTGAGCTTCTTCCTTTGATTTGAAGAGAACTCATCCGGGATAATACCACTCACAAGATAATTTTCTAAATCGGCAAACCATGGCATCTCGGTCATTGAAATGGCTAGAAGTTGCTCATCGGGGAAGGAATCATTGATTTCAAGGCCGTAATGTGGCCTCCCTTCCTCCTCCAAGCGAGACAAGTGGTCCGCCACTTGATTTTCACTGCCTTTGCGGCCTTGGATGTCTACATAGAACTCTTGAAATAAAAGCACTCATCTCATTAACCAAGCCTTTGAATATTTCTTGCTCGTAAGGTACTGAAGTACTGCATGATCCGTGTGGACAATCACCTTTGTACCCATCAAGTACGAGTGGAACTTCTCCATAGCAAAAACAATAGCAAAGAGCTCTTTTTCGGTCATAGTATAATTGCCTTGGGCATCATTCATGATCTTACTAGCATAGTAGACCGGATGAAAGATCTTATTGATACGTTGCCCAAAAACTGCTCCAACCGCCACATCACTAGCGTCACACATGAGCTCAAAAGGTAGGCTCCAATTCGGGGCGGTAATAATAGGAGTAGTTGTCAACTTGAAATTGAGCAATTCAAATGCTTTCATGCAATCCTCATAGAAGTGGAATTTGGCATCTTTCTCCAAAAGCTTATACAAGGGGTTCACCACTTTGAAAAAATCCTTGACAAACGCTGGTAGAACCCCACATGACCCAAGAAACTCCTCACTCCCTTCACGGATGTTGGAGGTAGAAGTTTATAAATCACCTCTATTTTCTCCTTGTTGACCTCAATCCCCTTCTTTGAAATCTTATGGCCAAGGACAATACCCTCCTTGACCATGAAATGACATTTCTCCCAATTCAATATCAAGTGTGTCTCTTCACATCTTGACAAGACCTTATCTACATTTTCCAATCAATCATCAAAGGAATCCCCGACTATCGAAAAGTCATACATGAAGACTTCAAGGTAATCCTCTACCATATCCGTAAAGATCACCATCATACACCATTGGAAAGTTGCTGGTGCATTACATAAGCCGAATGACATCCGCTTGAAAGCGAAAGTGCCATATAGACAAGTGAAAATTATTTTCTATTGATATTTCGGAGCAATAAGGATTGGATTATAGCCTAAATACCCATCTAGAAATCAATAGAACGCCCGACCGGCCAATCGATCAAGCATTTGGTCAAGAAAGGGAAGTGAAAAATGGTCTTTCCTTGTGACTTTGATTAGCTTCCAATAGTCCATGCACACTCTCCACATGGTCACCGTTCTTGTTAGAATTAACTCATTTTTATCATTGGTGACCACGGTTATGCCCCCCTTCTTCGGAACACATTGCACCGGCGAAGTCCATGATCTGTCAGAAATGGGGTAGACAACCCCGGCATCCAACCACTTTATGATCTCCTTTTTACCACCTATTGCATTGCTTCATTTAGCCTCCTTTTATGTTCAATGGAGGGTTTGGCATCCTCCTCCAAATTAATCTTGTACATGTAAAATACGGGGCTTATTCCCCGAATATCCGCCAATGTCCATCCAATAGATTTCTTCCTTTTTTGTAGCACAGTCATTATAGAGTCTACCTGCACATTAGTCAAACAAGAGGAAAGAATAACCGGTAAAGTAGAACAAGGGCTGAGGAATTCATACGTGAGATGCGGAGGCAATGGCTTTAACTCCAAAGTGGGAGGCTCCTCGATTGAGGGTTTTGTTGGAGGAGTCTTCCGATTTTCAAGATCCAAGGACAATTTGTGGGGTTCATAAGTGTACGACCCCATTCCTTGCAATGAGTTCACGCATTCCACAAATCCATCCATCTCGTCATCATCAAGGTTAAGCAAAATGGCCTCCAAGGTATCATCAACATTCATCGTGGCACTAGTATCATCAATTATCACATCGGTAACCAAGTCCACAAACGAACACACTTCATTGCTATTTGGTTGCGTTATAGATTTGCACACATGGAAAACCACCTTTTCATCACCCACCCGAAAAGTGAGTTCACCGGCTTCCACATTAACAAGAGCCTTCCCCGTAGCAAGGAAAGGTCTACCCAGAATAACCGGCACCTCATAGTCCACTTCACAGTCAAGAATCACAAAATTTGCCGGGAGAATGAATTTATCAACACGAACCAACACATCATCAATTATACCCAACAGTATCTTCATGGTACGATCTGCCATTTGTAATCTCATAGATATGGGTCTTGGTTGTCTAATTCCCAAAGTTTTGAAAACTGAATAGGGCATCAAATTGATACTTGCCCCAAGATCACAAAGAGCTTTAGCAAAGTCGACACTTCCAATGGTACAAGGGATTGTGAAAGCGCTGAGATCTTCCAATTTAGGAGCCATTGAATGCACAATTGCACTCACTTAATGAGTCATCTTTATAGTTTCGCAATTCATCGACCGCTTCTTTGTCACCAAGTCCTTCATGGATTTTGCATAACCGGGCATTTCCTCTAAAGCCCAAACCAATAGCACATTAATAGATAGACTCTTCATCATGTCAATGAAATCTTTGAATTGATTCTCGCCATTTTTCTTGTCAGGACTTTGAGGATATGGAGGAGGAGGCCTTGGAATTGGTGCCTTGGTCTTTGGCACTACTGCTTCCGGTATGTCAACAATGTGTTCCCTAGACAGGTTCACTCCCTCTTGAGTTTCCTCCACATTGTCATCAATATCAATTCTTACTTCATCATTTTCTTGCACCACATTGTTTGGGATCTCATCTTCTTGTTCCACTTGCTAATCATCCACAATTTTCCTTTGACTTGAGGTGGGTGCATCCCCACCTTTTCCACTCCTTGTAGTTATGGCCATGGCATGTCCCATGTTGTTCCCACCCTTTGGGTTTACCACCGTGTCACTTGGTAGTGCCCCCTTAGGACGAGTGTTTAAAGCTTGCAAGATTTTCCCCAATTGAACTTCCAAATTGCGAATTGAAGTGTTGTGAGAGGCTAGTTGGGCATCGAAATCGGCATTCTTCTCTATCATTTGTTTGAACATATTTTCAATTCATCCCATCTCATTCTTGGAAGAGATTGGACCATGGTAAGGATAAGGAGTCAGGTTGCTTGGTTGTTGATACATCGGGGGCCTTTGAAAGACCGACCCCCGATTTCCTTAGTTATTGTTCCACCCCCTTGGTTGTTGACTCCCCTATATCCTTGACTATTGCCACTACAATTGCCTTGGTTAGTTTGACCATTCCAGTTACCTTGATTATTTTGATTGTTCTAGTTCCCTTAGTTGTTACCACCATTCCAATTACCTTAGTTGCTAGAATTCCAATTCCCTTGATTACCATGAGGTCGCCATTGTTGTTTATTCGGGCCTTGAGAGTTGTTTATTTTCCCTTGGAAGTTGTTCACATATTGTACTGCCTCCTCTTGTTCATTGTAAGATTTATCTTGATCAAACCCACTATCTTCTTGCATATAATGTTTCGTACGGTTTTGAACTTGAGGACCCTTTTTCCTTCTCTTGTTTACCATCATATTAACTCCCTCTATTGCATTGACTTGCTTAGGACCTTGAACTTGTTGAAGTTGAGCCTTGGCTAATTGATTCATTGTAGTGATCAACTCGGCAATTGCTTACCCATGATCATGCAATTCTTTATGTAAATAAATCACGTTTGGATCACTTTGAGGAACATTTGCTCTACTTTTCCATGCCGATGAAGTATCCGCCATTTCATGTAAGATCTCACAAGCTTCCGCATATGGCATTGTCATGAAATTTCCACCGGCAAGTTGGTTGACCACACATTGATTGGTAGTATTGATCCCCCTATAGAAAGTTTGTTAAATCATAGCCTCCGCCATGTCAATGTTTGAGCACTTTTTCACCATAGTTCGGTACGTCTCCCATATCTCATGCAAAGGCTCATTGGGTTCTTGTTTGAATTCTAGAATCTTGTCTCTAAGAGTAGCCATATGCCCGGGAGAAAAGAACTTGAAAATAAATTTCTCCGCCAATTCATCCCATGTATGGATGGAATGGTTTTCAACCTTTCTAACCAATCCAAGGCTTCCCCCATAGAGAGAAAGGAAATAGCCTCAACCTTAAAGCATCCTCGGAGATGTTTGTCTGTTTACTCCCCCAGCAAGTGTCCACAAAACCCTTCAAGTGTTTGTACGCATTTTGATTCGGAGCTTCGGTGAAGAATCCCCGTTGCTCTAGCAATGTGAGCAAAACATTTGTAATTTGAAAGTTACCCGCCCTAATGTGGGGCGGGACTATGGCACTTGCATACCCTTCATTCGGCAACACCAGGTGTGGAGCCGCTCTTGGTGGTGGGGGTGGAACGGGAACGTTGTCTTGAGGCAGTCGGCCTTGTCTATTTGCTCGAGGTTCAAGAGGAACCTCTTCAACTTGGTCATCTTCCCCGTCCGCCTCCCCCATATGCATGTTTCCAAGATGATCATTGTTGTTGAGAGCCATTGTTTCACCTACAATTGTTTCACAAAAAAGATTAGTAATACGGAAGGAAAACTAGACAATTCACACACAAAACCAAGTATATAGCTAAATCCGTTTTTATGCTCCCCGACAACGGCACTAAAAATTGATCTCGTCCAAGTCACACCTCTATTTGAGGTTATGAAATGGTCGATGCAATAGTAATACCTAACAGAGAGTTGGGGTCGAATTCCATAGGGAGCTATATGAATGGGATTTAGAAGTATATATTGTGGTGAATAAGCTTGAACTATCTTATTACACTTCCACAAGATTTGGTTGATTCTAGGTCTAGTTTAAACTAAGATTGCAAGATAAATAATTAAAACTAAGAAATTATTTTTGTTGTTGTTTTCAAATAATGTAAAAGGCCTAAGTCTACGACTTTCACCTAGGTGTTTACCTAATGAGTTGTAAACTTTAAAGCTTGTTTCATCGGTCGGGGTGTATTATAGCTATCAACACTCAAGTACCCAGTCAATACCTCTCAGTAAGAGAGTGATTTTGCCCAATTTGGCTTTCTCAAGTCCAACTGGGTATTGAACAAAACAGTTAATAAAATGCTCAAGTCGGGTTTTACTATCTCTAGGTTCAACCCTTTAATTGGGACTATCAATCTCTTGATTTTATCCCAGATTCTTGTTAGTCAAGTTTTTCTAGACTAAGTCTCTCTTTCTTAAGAAGAGACCAAGTCAAATAGCCATGAACTAATGTTTGCAACCATTAATTCTACAATTAAAAGCAAGAATAAGACTAAATAATAAATGCCCAACCATAAACAAGCCATAAATCAAACATCCATTAGGTTTACACACTAGGGTTGGGTCACAACCCTAGTTGAAAATCTAGCTACTCATAATGGGTATAGAAGAAAATAAAGAAGAAAAGATGATAAAACTCATATTGCAAGACTAAAAGATAATAATCCAATGTTAAATCACCAAAGTAAGCTAAAGTTGCCTAAAGAGGTAAGGAAAAACAACTACAAGACTTTAAATATTCAAAAACTTGCTAATTTCGTGAAACTAGTCTATTTATACGAAGTTAGAATTTTCAGACAAAAATGCCCTTTCGGAGGTTCTGCAGCCGCACAATTCCATGTGCGATTCACACTTCTCTTCAGTCTTGACAGGAGTTGAATCTACGGCCCCACAATTCTAGATTGTGGCCACATCTATCATATTCTGCAGTCTGCACAATTCTTGGTGCGGCGGCCCAGGGACCTTCTGCGGACCGCACATTTCTGAGTGTGGCTGCATCTCTTATATTTTGCAGTCAGTACAATTCTTGGTGCGGTCGCATAGGGCCCTTCTGTGGACCGCACAATTCTGAGTGTGTCCGCGTAGCTGATTTCTGCGGCCGCATAATTATTGTGCGGTCCGCATTTCTTTTTGAGATTGAAATGAGACTCTCTAAACTTTAGCTCTTCCATAACTTCTGCGGCCGCACAATAATTGTACGGTCCGCACTTTGCACTTGGACTCTGTTAAATTTCCTTCACATTCTGCGGCCGCAGATGTTGATAAATTAAAATTCCTAATTTCTGTATTTAAGTGTTTAACTATATTGCAAGCCTCTTTGTAATAACTATATTATAAAACTAACCATTTTGACTAACTTTAGTCAACACAAATACAAGGTTTAAGATTTATAACGTGTCCTAGGAGATTGTTCAAAATAAGCTGAGTTAGAGTTACAAATGAATAACATAAACAAAGACACAATACTAAGGACACACAATGTATTCAATGTTGGGATCTGGTCCTTTGTTATGTTGATGTTTTGTTCCTCAACGCCTTGGACTAAATGAAGGCGGCTGCATACTTGAGAGTAAAATATGTTTTAGGATTTGCATGTGTGTGTAATCCCTTGCCTCATGTTGTGTTACACCCCATATTTTTGTACGCGAAAGTACATCGTAAGTCAATTGATGTAAGCTTGAAAATGAGATCCTCTTTGAAATTATATAAGGTGATTTAACGATGTTACGTCACATTTTCGCAAGCCTTTAAGAGTTATCATTCGGGGACAAATATTTCTAAGGGGACATGTTGTTTCTAATGTGAGCTCAAAAGTGACGAAATCCTTCTACAAGGATAAGAAAGTTTTACCAAAGTCTTAAGTAAGTTAAGATGAATATGAGACTTTTTAATCACGATTTAAATGATTTTAAAGTCATGATATGACTATATATGATATTTTGATATAAAATATAAAGTTTGAAAAAAATCGGATTTAAGTTGCGGAAAAAACGACTAAGGATTTACCTTGTAATGTTGGTTTTTGAGCAATATATTTTGTGTGCTATATGGGGTATTTTTGGGACATATTATATACAAAATTAAAGGTCTTGAAATGTAGTTTTCAATGCTCTTAACCGTTCATTCATACGACGTCCGGATAAAAAGATATAAGCGTCTGAAGAAGGGCCAATCATAGGGTGCCAAGAAGCACCTTTTTAAAATTTTAAAAAATGGGATATTTACATCCCTTAGCTCGCCTCTTTCTCCATTTTTCCAAATAGCACTCCCAAATAACACCCCTAACCTTACCCTTAAGCTCTCTACAAGTGCTTCAAACAAGATTATCATCCCGGACACGAAATCAAGTAGCGATAACATTAAAACAATCCCTACAACGTAAGTATCACTATATCGCCTCTCTTTTTCTTTGTAGTTTGAGTTTTGGAATATATTTAATAGTTAATAATATTCCTAATTTCTGTATTTAAACATTTAAATATCAATAAAGGTTGATAAATTCGTTTCCTAATAGTTAGAACTCACGGGACGGTGATCGAAAGCCGTGAGTTCGAGTTATTTGACTTGTAGTGGACTGTTTTGTGGGTTGTTTTGTGTTGAATTTGGGCTGTCTATTTTGTTACTGTTTAATAAAGTTTTGGAGGACAAATGATATGGATAAAAACCACATAATGATGTAATGGTGGGCTGATCGTTCGTCGTTATATTTTTTTAGGTTGTTTGACACTACTTTGGTTGTCGTTTTATGTATGAAGTGATTAGGGTGTGTGGGATATTTTGTGGTATATTGTGATGGATATAAGGTTGAAAAATGATACTTACATGTTATTTTTGTGTTCTTGTTGTTGTTGGTATATGGTATTGGAGGAGGGACTAGTTACAGGGGAGATGCTGCCCAAATTTACGTAAACGAGCTACTAGTTTAAGTTGTGGACTTAGCCTTTACTCAGCACTGATTTTGAATTTTCTTATGATGTGGTGGATGGAGTTGAGTTGTTTGAAGAATTTCTTGGAAGGTATTAAGGACTCAACGGAGTTAAGGTATGTTAAGGCTAAACCTTTCTTCATTTTGGCATGATCCCGTAACTACACGTGTTTGATAACGAAGCATAAAGAGAAGTTCATACTCCCGAATTTATATACATTATCCTAGTCTCATAAGTTACAGTATTCTCCCTTATCGGGACTTTATATTCAATTGAGTATTGTCTTCTTCCAGTCAAGAGAGCAGAAGGTCTATATATATATACAGTATTACAATATTTTCACCACCATCGAGCTATAATCGGTGGACATGCCCCTATTGGGCAACCTATGATTAGATGAGAAGTTATATACCGAGCCTAATGTGGCCAAGCGCCTATGAGCGAGCCCAGAATGACCGCGATACGGAGCCTAGTATGGTCGAACGCCTATGAGTGAGCCTACTACGGTAGAGCAGTTACGTATACCGGGCCTTATAGGGTGAGACAACTATTTTTCTTACTATATTGAGAGCGATGAGTCAGTATCAGCAGGTAAGCATATCTTCAAATTATATTTGACTCCCCAGGTACTTTCAGTTATTATATTATCAGTTCAGTTTCAGATTTCAGTTATCTTGTTGCCTTACATACTCAGTACATTATTTCGTACTGACGTCCCTTTTGCTGGGGACGTTGCATTTCATGCCTGTATGTACTAATAGACAGCTAGATAGACCTTCCCAGTAGACAAAGTCAAACATCAGCTTGGTTGGTAAGCTCCACTTCCTTGGAGTTACCAGGTCGATACCTTGGAGTCCATTTTATGTATACAGGTTTGATGTGTAGGTCGAGGCCCTGTCCCAACCACGACACAATTCAGTTATTCCTAGAGGCTTGTAGATGAGTTCTGTACATTTTTATATTAGTATTGTGGCTTTACCAACCATATGTAAATGTTTAGTTTGGTATTGCTGGTTGTAGATGTTATTTTCAAATGATTCAGAATATGGCCTCATCGGCCTAAGTTGAGGGTTACCCTCCAGAGTTCACAGTTACATAGTGGTACGCTCGGGCCGAGTATGGCACCAGGTGACGGCCACGCCTCTTCAGGTGTGGGGCGTGACTTGGTAATATATAAGTGAGGTTATCAAGGATGATGCAAGGAAGTGTTCGTTACACAACATGCTTCAACAGTGACTGTTGTATTGTTGCGTGTGCAACGCAACAACTTTAACAACTGTAAAAGTTGACTTGTATTGTTATCGGAGGAACTAATTTCTATATGTTCCCTCTCATGTTCCCTTAAGTGATTTCATTGGAACTTGTACCAGATATTTGACTTGTTGTTCTAAGTCCGGAGAGGCTAGTTGTATCAGGTTTCCTATCTGGTTCTCATGTGAAGTTTGTTAAATCATAAAAACAAAAAGACACATAACTTATCACAACATTTTAGAGCCGGGTTGGTTGGTATTTTTTTTATATTTAAAGATAAATATATCATGCATTTTATTTATCTTTCAAAAGGTACATTTTGGTTTGAGGGAGTCTACAAAGAGTGTTAATATTGCCTACTCCATATTTGAGGCGGTCCTCCATCTAAAAGACGAGGTAAATGCAACTTAAAGCTAGGGTATCCTTGTTACTAGAATTAACAACAGAATATCCAAGTTAATAGAAGGAGTAACTATAGTTACAAAAGAAGAAAAAGATACACCATTTTAAGGTGGCTCCCAGATAATATCACGTTTCCTCTTTTTGACTGTTCTGTACGTGTGGATATCCCATCTATCCACTGTCATGAGCCCTTTAACCTGTCTAGGGAGGTTTTTAAAATTATCGTAAATATTTTTGTTCCGATCGATGTGACCTAGCATAGCTAATTTATCGGTAACTTGGTTAGCTTTTCCATAGCAATACTGAAGAATATATCCATTTGAAATCATACGCCTCTTCAGCTCATCAACTTCTTTTTGTATCCTTTAAGGGGTACTGCTGATGTCATTAACACAATCTACAAGCAGTTTTGAATCTCTTTCAGTTATGATAAAGTCATGTCCATTATTTGTGCACCACCTTATACCAAATAGTAGTGAGTAGGCTTCAGCCCAATTTCTACTTCATTTTCCTAACTTTAGAGAATAGGCAAAAATAAGATTACCAACATGATATCTTACTACTCATTCTCCTCCTCCACAAATTTTATTTTTGCTGCTCCCATCAGAGTTAAGCTTAACAAAACTAATAGATGATTTAATCCATATAACCATAACAATCTTTTTTGAGTTGATCTTGTTTCCCATGAGTTGTATAACACTATCCCAATTGGAATTCACCTAAGCATTTTTAAAATTATTGCTCATCAGCTAGGGGATAGTGTTACAAATGTTAGTAATAGATCTTTGTATCTGATGACTTTCCTTTCCATATTTGGCTCTACATCTTGCTCTCCATATTTCCCATATAGTAATAGTTCGGATACACCTTGCCATAAACAGGATAACAATATTTTTGGATTTTCATTTTCACAAGTTCATAAGGAGCTGCCTAAGAAGAACGTTGGAGAAGGGGATGCTCATCGGACCACAAATGATCCTCCAAACATCTTGAGCATAGTTGCCTCTACAAAATAGATGTTCAATATTTTCTTCTTTTGGAACTCTGCAGCAGCAACACTTTGATGGAATAGCAATTCTTATTTTAGCAATCCTAGCATTCATAAGATAAAATTCATTGTGAAAGGAATCTTATTGTGCCAAGTCATAGAATCATCCAAGATATGCATCTTTTCTTTCTTAGTAAGTTCCAAGCTGATGAGATAGTGAAATTGCCTCTCTGTTCAGCTGTCCAGATTGGTCTATCTTCTATATCAAGGGAAAGATTAATACGCATTGTTAATGTGGGCCAATACATCTGCAGGAAGGATCATGTCCCAACCACCCCGATGCGATACATCATCAATTAGAACTTCTTGCAATTTGATATTATTTGGCTTTCTATTTTGTGGAAAATACTTCTAAAGAGCCCCAAACATGTCCAATTATCAAACCATTGAGATACAACCCCTATGCCCACCTTTCATAAGATGTAATTATTCATATCACTTTTGATTTTACACATTGCATTCTAGGTGTGGGAATGCCCTAAGTACCATCTTTTCCTAACTGGGTGGATCCTCTAGTAGTATTTAGCCAAAAGGAATTCACTCCATAGAGAGTTGTTGCTCCTTAGATTCCACCATAGCTTTGTATTAAAAATATTGTATGTATCCCGTAATCTTCTAAAGCCAGCTCCTCCTTCTTCATAAGGAAAATCAAGAATTTTCCACGAGGCCCAATGATATTTATGAGCATTATTAGTGTCTCCCTAGAAGAATCTGTTCAATATATTCAATCTGATTAAGGACTCCCACTGGAGAATGAATAACATCCACAATATGGATTGGCACAACTAACAAAACATGTTTAATTAGCACATGTCTTCCCCCAATAGAAAGTAGTTTTGTATGCCATCTATGAATCTTGTTGAGGACTTTCGAGATCATCTCAAAGAAAATAGTTGTAGTCTTCCTTTCAACATAAACGGGATATCCTAGATATTTGATAGGAAAATCTTTATGTGACATTCCTGTGTTCTCCTCTAATCTTGATATCTCCTGCATATGTTGTTTAGGAGCCAAGGAGACACAAGATTTGAGTTTGTTCACCAGTTGGGCAGAGATCTTCTCATAGATGTTCAGAGCTTCCGTCATCAGTGCTGGAGACCTCCTGCATTCACTGAAAAATAAAATGATGTAATCAACAAAGGTTGGATGATTAATAATTTGGTCTCTTTTATTCATATCAAAATGAGTAAAATAATTATGAGAATTTAAAGTATTCTGTTTATTTGAAAGGAATTCTGTACTAATAACAAAAATAGAGGGTGATATAGGGTCTCCCCGTATTAAGCCTCTTTCTGATTTGAATAAGGCTTGCCTAATACCATTGACCAATAAGAAGTACCAATTGCTAGATATGTGTCTGAATATGATATCTATCCACACTTCATAGAATTTAATCTTCCTCATCACCATACAAAGGTATGTCCAGGATACTTTATCACTATGTCCAGCTTAATTACCATATTTTCGTTTATATTTGGTCAACCAATGTCATGAATGAACTGTTGAGCTAATAAGACATTTTCAGTTATTGACCTCCCATTAATAAAGCCACTTTAATTTCTACTGATCAGGGAAGGAAGAAGCTTGCTCAGCCTAAAGTTAAGAACCTTAGATAAGAGCTTACTGACAATATTACATAACTTATAGGTGTTAGATCAGATTAATGATGGAGGTTATTCACTTTAGGGAACATAATAATATATGTATGTGTCAACCATTTAGGTATTTTGGCACCAAAAAATAAGGAATGAATATCCCTAGTAATCTCTGGTGCCACTGTAGTCCAGCATGACTAGAAGAATTTTGTGGAGTAATCATTTAGTTCTGGTACACTCTCAGTGTCCATAGTGAATAAGTTATCCTTAATCTCCTCTTTGGAGGGCAGTTCAACCAGGAGATTATTGATTTCTTCATCAATCACATTAGTAATGCAAGACAAGTCTTCAAAGTCATTATAGTTTGGAATTTGACTGAAGATGTCTTTGAAATATCTGACAGTAGTTTTTGAGAAATCTTTGTTGTCCTCCACCAAAATTTGGTTCTCATCCATGATATTATTGATGCAAAGTTTTCTCCTTTTATCCCTAATAACTTTGCGAAAATAGGCAGTGTTGGAATCCCCTTCATTTAGCCATCTCACCCTAGCTTTCAGCTTAAGAATAACTTTTTTAGTCTTGAGGAATTACACATATTCAGCCTTTGTCTTGTTGAGATTGCTTCTGTTATTAGGGGTGTTATTGGCTAAAAACTATTGCTCAAGGATATCAATGTCAGCTTTTATTTTTTTAGGATCTCTATAGATATCACCATAGGCTTTTTTCGACCACATACTGAGTTTAGTTGTAGTCCTTTTCAACTTTTGGTGAAGAGTCCACATGGAATTTTCTTGACAATCTTCATCCCACATGCTTTTAATCACTTCCTGAAATTGGGAATGTTCTATCCACACAAACTTGAAATACCTAACAAACGTTTCTTTATTTATGTTGAACTAAAGTAATAGTGGAGCACGACCAGAGCAAGCCCTTGCCAGATGGGTCACATAAGTGTTGTATCAACAATCTAACCACTCAAAATTGTACAAAACTCTATCAAGTATTCTCTATATAGTAGAAGTAGCTTCTCTATTATTGCACTAAGTATGCATATTCCCGGTAAAACCAACATCTTATAATTCAAAGTCCTCCATATAATTGATAAAGTCAAAACTTTTGTCAATCCTGTAGGGAGTACCTCCTTCCTTTTCAATAGCTTCCAATATTACATTAAAACCACCTATGATACTCTACAAACCTGTTAAAGAATTGGACAGTAGCACTAACTCTTCCCATAATTCTTTCATCAGAGCAGTTCTATATTTGGCATAAACACAAGTGACATGAAACTCTTTACCTGTGCTCGAGTGATTAATTCTACAATTCACATGTTGATAAGTATCTTTTATGACATTAACAGTAAAGTCATTACACCATATTAATCAAATTTTGTTGTTGCTATTGGCATACCAACCTTGCATATCCAACACTCTCATTTAGTTTGGAAAATATTCAGCTTGCTCAAAAGGTTCTTGAAGGCTTATAAACGTAATAATGTAATTATTTTTGATAGTCTTGAGTCTTTGAAAGCACATAGAGTCCTAACACTCATAATATTCTATGAAATAGTATAAATCATTGGAATTTTTAGATCTTAGAACTATGTATATCCTTCATAGCTTTATTGTACCCTCCTACTTTATCCTTACCATCAGGGTTCAAGTTAAAGTTATCAGAGGCCATTTGTATGGAAATAGAAGCTAGCTATTGCTCTTGTGTCATCACCACATCTGAATCTCTTTTTTCCATATTTTGGCCTTCCATGGTATAACTTGTTTCACCTACAACCATAGGTTCATTGATATCCTTAAGTTGATCCTCCCTCATTTCAGCTTCAGACTAAGATTCATAGTGGCTATATTCATC
>AWOL01S0050983.1:4411-18190 GCA_000715115.1 Nicotiana otophora
GAAGACAAATTCATTGCTAGGGTCTTGATAGATGGGGGTTCCAAACCCCCCCCCCCCCCAAGTTGGATGGGAGGATCTCACAACCAACTTGCTAAGGACCGCAGCATGTTTAACTCATGTGAGGGCTTTAATAAGGATATCAGCAAACTGATCATTAGTTGCTACATGATGGAGAGAAATCAGACCTTTCTGGAGTTTAGTCCTGACAAAATGGCAATTCACCTCAATATGTTTGGTCCTCTCATGGAACACAGGGTTGTGAGCAATGTGGATGGAAGATTGTCTATCACAGAAGACAGCAATAGGACTGGACTGTGGGATAGTAAGTTTCTCAAACAACTTGTTCAGCCACACTAGTTGTTCAACAACTTTTCTAAGAGACTTGTATTCAGCTTCAGCTATGACAAGGAAATGGTCTCTTATTTCTTGGATTTCCAGCTAATATGACTATCTCCTACTATAACAATGTAGCCAGTAATAGATCTTCTGGAATCAGGACATGCTGCCCAATCAGAATCACAGTATGCAGATATAGAGCAATCAGCACTATTGGAGAAAAATATCCCTAGTGTGGGATCCTTCATGAGATATCTGAGAAGGTGGAAAGCTGGAGTCAAGTGTGTGTCTCTAGGTGTTTGCATGAATTGACTGAGGAGTTGCACATTGTATGCTATATCAAGTCTGGTGTTTGTCAGGAAGTTCAGCTTGCCCACTAGTTTTCTGCAATATATGGGATCTGGCAGCAGAGTCCTTTCATTAGCCTTTAGTTTCAGAGTAGGATCAAGGGGAGAAGATAAGTTGTTGTATGCAAAGCAGTCATGTTCCTTTAACAGGTCTAAGGCAAACTTTCTTTGAGAGATGAGAACTCCATCTGTTTTGTAAAAAACTTCTAAGCCTAAGAAGTAGTAAAGTCTCCCTAAGTCTTTGATTCTGAATTATCTATTAAGAAAAGCCTTCAAGTTGGTTATATATACTGAATCAGTACCAGTGATGATAACATTATCAACATACACTGCTACAAAGACAGTGGATAATGAGGTCCTTTTGGAGAACAATGAATAGTCATTCTCAGAGTGTTTGTACCCCATTGATGACAGGGCCTCAGTTAGCTTGGCGTACCACTGCCTGTTAGCTTGTTTCAATCCATACATGGATTTGTTTAGTTTGCAAACCATCTTATATGAGCTGGACTGATCAATCAAAAGACCTGGTGGCAACTCCATATATACTTTCTCATATAAGTCACCATGAAGGAACGCATTTTTCACATCAAGTTGGAATATGTCCCATCCTTTCTTCACTGCAACAGTAATCAAGGCTCTAACTGTTGTCATCTTGATAACAGGAGAAAATGTCTCTGTGTAATCAATCCATGCTTATTGAGTATAGTTTTTTTGTACTAGTCTAGCCTTAAATCTTTCAATGCTTCCATCTGCCTTATGCTTAACTTTGTAGACCCACTTGCAGCCTATTGCTTGCTTTCCAGCAGGTAGGGGAACTAAATCCCAAGTATGATTGGCATGAAGAGCTTCAAATTCTTGTGTCATGGCTGCCTGCCATGCAGGATTAAATGTTGCCTATTCATATGAGGATGGCTCACTATCATGGCAAACACTTGTCACTAAGTGCCCCCTAGTTTTCTGTAATATGTGGGATCTAGCAGCAGAGTCCCTTCATTGGCCTTTAATTTTAGAGTAGGATTAAGAGGAGAAGATAAGTTGATGTATGCAAAGCAGTCATATTCCTTTAACAGGTCTAAGGCAAACTTTCTTTAAGAGATGAGAACTCTATCTGGTTTGTAAAAATCTTCTAAGCCTAAGAAGTAGTGAAGTCTCCCTAAGTCTTTGATTCTGAATTGTCTATTAAGAAAAGCCTTCAAGTTGGATATTTCTACTAAATCAGTACCAGTGATGATAACATCATCAACATACACTGCTACAAAGATAGTGGAGAATGAGGTCCTTTTGGAGAATAATGAATAGTCATTCTCAGAATGTTTGTACCCCATTGATGACAGGGCCTTAGTTAGCTTGGCGTACCACTGTTTGTTGGCTTGTTTCAGTCCATATAGGGATTTGTTTAGTTTGCAAACCATCTTATGTGAGCTAGACTGATCAATCAAAAGACCTGGTGGCACCTCCATATATACGTTTTCATACAAGTCACCATAAAGGAGCGCATTGTTCACATCAAGTTGGAATATGTCCCAGCCTTTCTTCACTGCAACAGTAATCAAGGCTCTAACTGTTGTTATCTTGACAACTGGAGAAAAAGTCTCGGTGTAATCAATCTATGCTTGTTGAGTATAGCCTTTTACTACTAGTCTAGACTTAAATCTTTCAATGCTTCCATCTGCCTTATGCTTAACTTTGTAGACCCACTTACAGCCTATTGCTTGCTTTCCAGCAGGTAGGGGAACTAAATCCCAAACATGATTGGCATGAACAGCTTCAAATTCTTATGTCATGGCTGCCTGCCATGCAGGATTAAATGTTGCCTCTTCATATGAGGATAGCTCACTATCATGGCAAACACTTGTCACTAAGTGCTGACTTTCAGAACATAAAGCATCAGTGCTGATGTGATTATGATTGGAGAATAGTGCATTTAAAAAAGGTGAGCATTGAGAAGTAGTGGGTTGGGTTCTGTTAGGAAGGGTGTAGATATAGTCTTTGAGGTGGCTAGGGGTTTAGTGTGTTCAGTTAGACTTTCTGATTGTACTTATTTCTGATTGATTAGATTTGGGTGAACTATGGTCAGCAGCCTTATAAGAAGATGCAGGAATAGGGCTATAAGAGGATGAGTTATTAGATTGTGTTGAAGTGTCATTAACAGGAGAGAATTTAGGGTGTTGGTGCAAACCTGAAGATGTGATATCTACAGCACCTTGAACATCAGGAAGTGCATTTTCACTTTCAATACAAGCAGAAAATCTGACTGATTTGAAAATATTGTATGGGGAAACATTCTTGGAACTCAAAGCAAAAGGAAAAATGTTTTCATGTAATATGACATCTCTAGAGATGTGTATCTTCCTAGTGGCTAGGCTTAGCCCTTTGTAACCCTTTGTTCCAAAGAGATATCCTATGAAGACATGATGAGCTGTTTTGGGCTCAAATTTATCCCTATGTACCTTAGGTGTTGTAGGGTAACAAAGACAACCAAAGCTCCTCAAGTGAGAATAATTGGGTTTCTTATGGTACAAAAGCTCAAAAGGGCATTTGTTGTTCAGGTAGGTGGTAGGCAATCTGTTAATTAGGTAGGTGGCTATCAAAATGCATTCTCTCCAATATCTAGTTGGTAATATGGATTGAAACATAAGTGCCCTAGTAGTTTCTAGGAGATACTTGTGTTTTCTTTCCACTACCCCATTTTGTTGTGGTGTGTAGGGGCAAGTTTTCTGATGAATGATGGCTTTGGATTGGTAGAATATGGTAGCTTCATGACTGGTAAACTCCAGCCCATTATCAGATCTGATGGTCTTAACAGAGGTGTTAAATTGATTTTCAATCATGGTTGTAAAGGCCTTGAGGGTTTGAAGAGAATTGCTCTTACAACTTAATAAATATGTCCAAGTGGATCTACTGAAATCATCCACTAGTGTGAGGAAATACTTGTAATTGTCATGAGTATTGACATGGTAGGGACCCCATATGTCAATATGTATCAACTCAAATATACGTGTAGAGGTAATGGTTCTTTGTGGGAATGGAAGTCTGGCTTGTCTAGCCATATGGAAAATTGAATAGATAAATGGTTGTTTGGGTGAGAAAAGTACAGATATGGAGGACATTCCTCTCATTTTGACAAAGGGAACATGACCAAGCCTATTGTGCCACAAGAGATTCACATCATACTTATCAAACACAACTGAGGACTCATTCTTATTATTGTGAGTGGATGTATTTGCATTTGATGAATGATGATATGAATGAGTAGGACTTCTGAAGCCTTCACTATTTACACTAGTAGAGGAAAAATAGTTGCAACAAGAACCTGATACATCAAAATTTGAGAAAGTGCCTTTATCCTTTAGACACCTGGAACACAGATAATATAGTCCCTCCCTGCTACTACCAATCACCTGAGGCCTCTTCACTGAAGGGGCATGTAATAGACACAGTGCATTAGTGAAGAGCACAATACATTTAAGATACATTGCACGAGAGTGGACAGAGATTAGATTGTATTTGAAAAAAGGAACATAGAGGACTTTGTGTAGGATGATTTCAGGACTAAGTATCACATCTCCAAATTCAAGTACTTTCATCCTATATCCATTTGGTAGGCTAATCAATAAAGGATATGGTAGAGTGGTGATATTGCTAAGTGTTGTCTTATTAAAAGTCATATGGTTAGATGCTCCTGAGTCTATGATCCAAAGGTCAAACTTTGATTCAAAGAATTTGCATGATGGTTTGTCAAAATCAATAGAAGAGGTGCAGACTACAATACTTGTGAAATTGACAGCAGCATTAGTGATGTTGGCATTGCTGGAGGGTCCTCCTGTGTTGCCTGTCAGAAAGTGCTGTAGCAGACTCATTATCTGCCCATACTGATCTCTTGTTAGGTTGACATTTTGATTCTCATCATGTGCAACTGAATCATCTTCCTTCTCATGAAGTAAATCTGTTGGAACTCCATGTACATTCGCCACAGCTCCTTTTCCTCTGTTGAACTTGTGATCCTGAGTCTGAGTTGAGCTGTTATTCTGATTGAACTGTTGAGCATTGGCCCGATTAAAATTTTGATTGTTGTATGAGTTGCCTTGGGGATACCCATGTAACTTGTAACATTTCTCCTTTGTGTGACCCAGTTTCTTGCAATAGTCACAGAATGGGGCGACCTTTGTTGTTTGCAGTATAGTGTGTTCTGAAGTTCCTAGCTCCGAATGGATTTTGATGTTATGTATATGTGGCATTCATATGTAGTGAAGTAGACTCGAGATTCAGTTGATTAATTGGCCTGAATTTCCTTTGTTTCTCTTTCTGTATTAGGAGGGAGAAAGCTTGTGCCAAAGACGGTAGAGGTTTATCAAAATGCTTCCTCGCAC
Organism: Nicotiana otophora; assembly: GCA_000715115.1. NCBI lineage: Eukaryota > Viridiplantae > Streptophyta > Magnoliopsida > Solanales > Solanaceae > Nicotiana > Nicotiana otophora. The sequence continues at coordinate 9,465 of AWOL01S0050983.1, forward strand.
TATTGTATAGACCTCATTTAAGCCCATCAAAAATTGAATGAGTCGTCATGTTCTACTTTATGCATCGTTTCCTTTGATCCACACGTGCAAACATAGCTGCACTGAGACTTAGCACTCAGTGTGTTTAATTCTTCCTACAGTCTCTTCATTCGTGTATAGTAGGCAGTGATGTCTAATGAGCCCTGAACAAGGTCGTTGATCTCCTTTTGGATTTGACATAACTTCACTCCATTTGTTTGATCATATCGATCTTGCAGCTCCCTCCATAGCTCGACTGAGTCATTAACATACTCAACACTGACAGAGATCTCTTTTGTGAGGGAATTGAGAACCCAGGAGGTCACCATGTCCTCACATCTCTCCCATTGGCGAAATTAAGGTGAATTAAGGCTAGGTTTCCTACATTCCCCATTTATGAACCCTAATTTGTTTTTGACCGATAGAGCTCGTAACTCACTTTTTCTCCAAGACCTATATCCAATTCCATCGAATAGAACCGACACTAGCATTACTCCAGGATTGTCCGAAGGATGAATGTACATAGGACTGCCACTACAAAAAAACGTTAAATTTGCGGAGGTTTTATTGTGGCGGTTACTATAACCTCCGCAATCTATATCAAATTATGGGAGTTTATTTACCCCTAAAAATATATTATATTTACGGCGGTCGGTAACCTCCTCAACCGTTAAAAGAAATAGCGCCCACTAACCCCATGTTTCCCTCTCTTTTTTTTCCAAACCCCTTTCTCATTTTCAGCTACCCTTCTCTCTCCCCCTCGCTTCATTTTCAGAAAGTCTCGCCCACTCTAACCAAATCCTTAACAGACCTACCAGACAAGGAATGAAAATGAGCAGCCTACTCTAACACAAAACCTTTAATTGGATGTAAGTTTATTTGATTTCGCTCTTTCATACAAATTCCTGTTCGATTTTGCTTTGATTTTGCTCTTTCATTCTTTAATTTTACTTTTTTGTCTTTTTTTCTTCATGCATGTGGCTTTTAAGTTTATTTTCTCTGTTAATTTGTGTTTTTCCTTTACTGATTTTTTTCTCTTTCTTTCATCTTGATGTTTTTCGATTCTCAACAGAAAGTAGCAGAAATTTGGTAGAATCGGTGTATTTTGAAGAAGGATATAAAACTCTTTGTTGAAATCGAGATGTAAGTCCTCTTTCTCCTTTTGCATTAGGTATTATATGTTCTAAAATTTACATTACCTATTTGAAGTGCAGTAACTACTGCATTTGAGCCTGTGTTGATTTCAAATGGTTGTAGTTTCTTTTGAATTGCTATCTTAGTCGCATCTGTAGAGCTGTTTGTTTTGCAAATATGTTAATTTTGACAGGAAGTATCATATAGTAACCTAAACTCTAGTCACCATAGTGATTTCTGGAGCACCTCTTATTCCTCCTATTCCAGGTTACTGACTACCCAATGGGGAGCCTTTTGTAATTAATTTGTTGTTTATTTTTGATAGTTTAGTTTGTATATTTCCTTCTTTTTCCTGTAAGCATTATGTATTCAGTAGTTGGTATTTGCAAGATCCTTTTTATTATTGAAGTGGTTTTTGGTATTCGATAGCGTTCCACTGGGAATTCCACCGTATCAATAAATTTCTTATGTTGATTACCGCTTTAAAGAAAAGATACAGGTATTTATTTCAATGCTTCAATTAGTTTGTGTAATTATATATTTGTTTGTATAAGAGATTGAACCTTCGGAGGTTCCATAAGAGGTTGCTTCGTACTTATTATTATTCTGTAAAAAAAGGCTGTATCTAACTAAAATGGAAGTTGTTCTACAAACAAAAGAGCTACAAACAAAAGAGCTATTATGGTTTTGTTAAACAAAAGAGCTCTTGGCATCATTTGTGCCTTTGTTCTTTGGCTAAACAGATCTTATGATTTTATAAGTATACAATATGCAAGTATGTGTAATTCATGGTATCTTTTTGTACGGAAACTTGTTAAAAAAATGCTAAAATTCGGAAGAAATAAATTGTTTCACATATCGGTGGCTCCAAACCTAACTCCAGAAGAAGGGCTGAAATGGTATTGATTCATTTTGAATACTTTAATTAAACTAGCAAGTATTCTTAATTAGTTAAGTTAATGCGACTTTAACCTTTTCATTTATAGATGGCTGAGACTGGACAAAAGCCTGGACGAGGACAGCTTTATCCCGCTACACATAGGAATGAAGATGGATCATATGTTAATGAGGCGGCCAAAGAGATATGTGTAAGTTTTTAATTTCTTCCATCAAATTTGCAATCATTTAGTACATAGTAATCAGTGATTGGTTCTAAAATATGTTGTAACAAGCAATATGCGGGTACGGTACTTGGATTCCACTATGAAAGTCAGAAATGATAAGAAAGTAAACCTTTCCAATTGATTTTGACATGAAAGTTGTTCATGCTCGGGTACGGTGCTTTCAGTATTAATCCACTTTTTATGTACATCTGAATATTTGGGTGAAGAAAGGAAATTTCGTCAAATAATGGCTTCGATGATGTTATTATATGATATATTCTTTATATTTTAAGATAAAATGGTTACCAGGATTGAGTAAATAAATGATGAGTTGCTGGTGTTAGTCAGATCCATAGCTTATTATTGAACCAATGAACCAAAATCTGATTGCCATCTGGGGAAGAAACAAGACATTTATGTAGGTTCCAGGTAGATAGGTACTTTACCAAGTAGTTCACTTGCTATGTTTTGCTGAAGAAACAAAATGATGTCTGCCCTTCAGAACTGACTACTAACAAACTGGATGGGCAATATAGCTTATTGGATGTAGATTTTTCCAAGGACTAACCGACCCAAGAAAGCTGGCCATTTTTGTTTTCCTTTTCCAATTGGAATGGGACATTCGGCCAATGCAGCCAATTTATGGACCTCTTGTTCTTCTTTATCTTTTTCCTTTGTTTTCTTCAGTATTTTATTTTCTTCTTGCTCTTAAATTTTGGAACCTCTATTATTTTTGTACTAGTGATTTTCTTCCGAAAAGCTCAACATGTGATGTTATGAACATATAAGCATGTGATTTAGTAAAATAGAATTTGAGTAGGGCCTCTTCCTTGTTAATAAGTTTGCCTCCACTCTACTGAAATGAGTTAGAAATTTCCATTAAACATCTTATCTGTTGCTAATTTAAGAGTTTAGTCATGAGAAGCTGATAAGTATGATAAATTTGCTGTTGTAATTGACATTAAAGAAAAAGATATTCCTCTCTTGTTTTTTTTTTAATAACTTATCAATCATTGATTGAAGGTAGGACACTGACTTTTTGTGTGTAATGTATTTAGGAAAAAATTAAACTAGCACTGAGCCAACGCACCGTGGATGAGTCTGAAATTTTACCAAATGATGTTGTTAGTAAGGTGCCGGGAAAAGAGCACTCTGGAAGGGTAAAGTGCTTGGGATTAGGAGTTGTTCCTGGCAGAGCTTTTAAACAAACAAGACCTCGTTATAGTGATTTGAATGCTTCAAGTTATAATAACGGTTCATGTTCTTCCCAATGCCAAGAGAAGTACAATCAAATATTGAATGCTCACAATCAAAGCCAATAGAACTACAGAGAAATGATAAATGTTAACACCCAAATGATGAATGTTTTTAAGGCGTATATGATAATGAAAGAAGGGAGGATACTTGAAGAATTTGTAGGGATCTTTGTTTCTCCTCATTCAACGGTAAGAGAAGTTCATAACTTTCTTCTTTAATTTTGAAAGTGTGATTGATCAGTCCAAATGTGACTCTGAATTGAGAAAGAAGAAAACTTTTGTGCTATGTGGTGTTTGACTCTTTTTCTCACTTTCTTCACTCCTATATCTACACATGCGTTCTCATTTTGTTGTCAGTGTGCTTTTTTTTCACTTTCAGCTTGTGCTTAGCTGCTGCTCTCTCCAAATATTAAGTTTTTGTGAGGTTTTGATTTAGAGTTTTGAGCTTTAGATTCTTGAGCTTCTTCTTCTTCTACAATTGATGATTTTGAGCTAGGATAGATATATGGAGCATACAACACACCATAATTTGCATACATATAGAACATGAGAAGGAATACATGTATATCTATAGTATATATGAAGGAAGAAATAGCGAAATAGCATACAAATAAGATTGATTTAGTATATCTAAGTATTTCTGTACCCACATACAATATTATATTAGTATTATATTCCATATTAGAGCTGGAAGCTCATATATTTTTCTTAAATAATTCTAACACCTAAATTCCTCTGTGCAAATTTAGTAAGGTTTCTGAATTCCTTCTCATCAATAAATCCATCGCCATTAGCATCTGCACTTTTTATACCGTGGCTACTTTTTAGCCTGCTGAACCAGTCGCTGTTGGCTCGGACGGCGTCTNCATTATCGAAATGCTTCCTCGCACTATTGTATAGACCTCATTTAAGCCCATCAAAAATTGAATGAGTCGTCNTTAGTCATGAGAAGCTGATAAGTATGATAAATTTGCTGTTGTAATTGACATTAAAGAAAAAGATATTCCTCTCTTGTTTTTTTTTTTAATAACTTATCAATCATTGATTGAAGGTAGGACACTGACTTTTTGTGTGTAATGTATTTAGGAAAAAATTAAACTAGCACTGAGCCAACGCACCGTGGATGAGTCTGAAATTTTACCAAATGATGTTGTTAGTAAGGTGCCGGGAAAAGAGCACTCTGGAAGGGTAAAGTGCTTGGGATTAGGAGTTGTTCCTGGCAGAGCTTTTAAACAAACAAGACCTCGTTATAGTGATTTGAATGCTTCAAGTTATAATAACGGTTCATGTTCTTCCCAATGCCAAGAGAAGTACAATCAAATATTGAATGCTCACAATCAAAGCCAATAGAACTACAGAGAAATGATAAATGTTAACACCCAAATGATGAATGTTTTTAAGGCGTATATGATAATGAAAGAAGGGAGGATACTTGAAGAATTTGTAGGGATCTTTGTTTCTCCTCATTCAACGGTAAGAGAAGTTCATAACTTTCTTCTTTAATTTTGAAAGTGTGATTGATCAGTCCAAATGTGACTCTGAATTGAGAAAGAAGAAAACTTTTGTGCTATGTGGTGTTTGACTCTTTTTCTCACTTTCTTCACTCCTATATCTACACATGCGTTCTCATTTTGTTGTCAGTGTGCTTTTTTTTCACTTTCAGCTTGTGCTTAGCTGCTGCTCTCTCCAAATATTAAGTTTTTGTGAGGTTTTGATTTAGAGTTTTGAGCTTTAGATTCTTGAGCTTCTTCTTCTTCTACAATTGATGATTTTGAGCTAGGATAGATATATGGAGCATACAACACACCATAATTTGCATACATATAGAACATGAGAAGGAATACATGTATATCTATAGTATATATGAAGGAAGAAATAGCGAAATAGCATACAAATAAGATTGATTTAGTATATCTAAGTATTTCTGTACCCACGTACAATATTATATTAGTATTATATTCCATATTAGAGCTGGAAGCTCATATATTTTTCTTAGATAATTCTAACACCTAAATTCCTCTGTGCAAATTTAGTAAGGTTTCTGAATTCCTTCTCATCAATAAATCCATCGCCATTAGCATCTGCACTTTTTATACCGTGGCTACTTTTTAGCCTGCTGAACCAGTCGCTGTTGGCTCGGACGGCGTCTCAGAGTTTTTCTTTGCTTATCTTCCCATCTCTGTCTGTGTCAAATCTCTTTAGCCATTTCCTGAACTCCTGCAAACTCATTTCAAGTTTTGATTTAATTTGGGCCAGTGGAAAATTAATGAATTATGGGATATTGGAAGAAGCTGAGAGAGTTTGATAAAGAGTCAATGATGGCTTTGGTCATTAATGTACTATGCATTCAGATCATAGAAGTCACTGATACTTGACTGAAGTTAAGTGATTATTAATTATGATATTGTTGAGATATTTTTCGTTAATTATATTTTATTTTATCTTTTTTAGCCAAGTGATGCGGCTAGCGGATCCATTTTACCCATGGATGTAAGAAGATCATCTGGTGGAAATAATCCTAACGACAACCATTGAAGTTGCTTGCAAATGTATTATTCTCGATTGAATGGTCATAGTAGATCTTTTGTCCATTATAGTTGCAGTAGATATTCTGTTTAAAGTTAGTTTTAAGACTAACTATAATACTGATGTTTTGTGTTTAATGGATGGAGTAGTTGTGTTTAATGCAAGGTTTTGAGACTAATGATAATTTACTTTAATGTATTTTATGGTTTATTAATATATTGATGTTATTTGATTATAGTAAGCAATTTATATAATCTGATGATGTTTCATTATATTACCATAATTAAAATCGGATCAGTTATGGGTATAACAATTACCAAAAAAAGAAAACATTCAATGAATAGCGGAGGTTATAACTGTCGCAATTTAATGTATAATAATATTGTGTTAAAATTTGCGGGGGTTAAATAAAAATATTGTAGGGGTTTTGACTGCCGCTAATTTTTTTATACGTGTGTTCTTACAAAGTCAAATTATCGAATTGCGGAGGTTAGACCGACACTAAATACCCGCCGTTATATGATAACGACGGTCTCCCAAAAAAATCCCGCAAATTGATTGCGACGAATATTATTGCGGGAGTTTTGGAAACCGCCGTAATAACATATTGCAGAGGTTTTTGACCGCCGCAATATGTAAATAAAACCTCCGCAAATTTAACGTTTTTTTGTAGTGTACTCGCATCGATGACCGGCTGGTCATTTCTGGTCGTATTGGGCATTGTTTCTTCATTTTGATTGATGGCCATTTGAGAAGCTCTAATCGATGAAATTAACCAATATATCAACCGACTTTGTGAGTAGATAGATCGATTTCACTGAAAATCTTCGATCCGTATGAAAATTGCAGTATGAATCGAGGAATCTAAAAATCCTCGTATACGAAAGGGAAAAGGAAACTTTGAGATACTGAATGAGGAATTCCAGTAGACTTCGAGTAGATACGTTCAACTGGGCTCTGATACCATATCGAGATTAGCTCGAAATTGGAAAAATCAAGCTCATGCAAGACCTCCAATGGAGGTTCTCGAGAGTTCTTAGAGAGGAGAGAGAGAGAGTAAAGAATAGAATGTGAAATGATATTATGCTTATTTCAACATTATTGCAAAATGTGTATATATGTACATGTACACGTATGACAGCTAATACAACTAGACTAATTGTATAACTACTGTATAACTACTACAACTAACAGTGTATAGTTACATGCTGACTCGGCACAGATCTCTACAACTACACAATAATTTAAGACTCTCAATACACATGACCTGCAATCATCAATTCAAATTACTGCACGTATTGTTTGTTTTACGGACAAGAATTCAAATTCGAATATCAACAATTTGTTCTTAAAACATATATTTTTTGTGTTTAGTAGATGAGAGTATAATATTTTTCTAAAATAATCCAACATATTTTTTTTTGTGTTTAGTAGATGAGAGTATAATATTTTTCTAAGATAATCCTTATTAAAAACTATTAGTGCAAATATTAAGGATTAATAATATGGAGCATCAATACCAAGATAAGAATGGAATAGTTATGAAGGAAGAAAGTCATTATTTCACTTTCAATGAGAAATATATTTGGAAAAATAATTTCCGCCGTATTAAATGCACTGTCTTCATTGTTACGAAACTATCAATAACCGATGCTTCCAGCCGATTGAGATTTGTGTTTCCGTTGGCACTGTAATAGTATCCCCACATTCTATTTTTCTACTCCTATTATTTGACTGAGTAGCTTATAAGTAAACAAAGAGTAGACGTAGGGAACGGAAATTACATTCATAAATGGTAGTAGTAATTGTTTAATATTTGGTTTCTTATTGTCCATATTGACATCCACGTGGAAGTTTTATGTGGTTCTGCTCTTCTCATATCAATTTCATTCTCTATCCTAAAATGCTTCATCTTTTTTGTCACACTTTCACTGGACCCATCACTTTAATCCTCAACTAACCAGTTGAAACCACGCACATTCCCCTATTTGGTTTCATGTCTTTCATTGAAACAGAAACATTTTCAGCTCAGGAAAGTAAACCAATGACAGCTTCTTGTTGAATCTTGAAGGAATTTTTCTGTGTAAGTTTACTGTCTGTTCATAATTCTTGTTCATCTTAATGCTTGGTCAATTGTGTATCTTTTACTTTTTGTGTGGAATTTGTGAGAACGAGGAGTGTGCTTTTTGAGAAGAGCATCTTTATTTCTAAAGAGGATTCTGTCTCATATTATGCTATTACGAATCTTGAAAAATGCTTTTGGATTTCTTTTTTTATTATAGTGTTGAATCACCAATAATATGTCTAATTTGTGATCAAAATTGAATATTTTTAAAAACCAATATGAAGAATATATTCGAGCCTCCTTGAGCTAGGAGAATATATTATGTAGAGTGAATGGCTTAGAGTAATATAATGTTCTTGCCATATATATTCAATATGTTTCAGTGAATACTGAAAAAAATCCTAAATAGTGTAAAAAAATACTTTACTAAAAGTCTACTAGTACCTAATTTCATAAAGAGTTCCTTTTTTAAGTTTGAAAGTAAAAGTACTTTCCTATTATTGAACAGAAAATTTGAACGGAAGGTTACATTTCAAGATTAATATGATTTCTACAATTTGAAATATCACGTTTCGTCTTAAATTTTTCTAATTCTAGTGAATTGCTAGTTGCAGTTTCAAAGTC
>AWOL01S0050984.1:0-13388 GCA_000715115.1 Nicotiana otophora
GCGTAGTGTGGGCGTCAATGGTATGGTGCTGACTTATGTGTCGCGGCAGTGAATGATTCGGGAGGAGGATTAATTGGTTCATGATTGGGATATTTGGCATTTAATTCCAGCGAATGAGAGGCAATCAGACTATGAATTTTCAGGAGTTGGTTGTCGGTGTCACGAGATTGGATATTTCTAAACTTGGTGGAATTCTTGTTTGTTTTGTGGTGTCATCATCCTTGTTTGAACTCATTAAGGCTCGTCGGTATTATTGTATTCATTTGTTTTCCTCTAGGCACAGTGTTGTGAAATGGTACACAAGAAGCAGTTATCGGAGATGGCAGCGTATATCGACTTCGGGGTCAAATTGGTGTTCCAGTGTTGAGGGTTTGAGGGAGATGATCCTTGAGGTGGATTCTACACTTGGGAAGTTCACATGTGACAGAACTAGTTTGCTTGGGATGTAGGGGAATGTGAATGCCTGATTATCGCTTTGGGATGCAATATGGCTTTGAGTTTTAAACGTAATGTTGGACCTTCAGTTGATGTTAACGGAATGAATGAATTCTTATGGCTGGCAGATGAGTGTGGACCCAAGAGAATTAACTGATTTCATAGTAGATATAACTATGGTAATGTCGTTGGGGGATATCGATATGAGGTTACACAGGTGGGATATCTCCTATGTGAAGGTTAGGGATTGCATGATTTCTGATAAAGTTCTAATGAAAAGTTCTACTTTCTATACAGCATGAGGCATGTACTGCAATGTAGGTCTAGAAGGCCTGAGGAAGATGGCACGACTGTCATAAAGTTGGGTGCGCATTTAGGGTTGATAATTCAGGATGAGTTATGACTAGTGCAACAAGATCTTGTGAGAATTTGGCTGAGTAATTGTTACATCCCGCATTTTTGAACGTTAAGTTTTGTCGTAAGTTAATCGATGTATGCTCGGGAATGAGATTATCTTTGAGGTTGCCAAGCCTGCAAGTAAAGCCACAAAACACCCGTATAGCCTTATCGCACCGAAGGAACCGATCATTTCCTTTACCATGCCGACAAACCACTACTAAACCAACTCAACTCCTCAGTTTTCTCTTGACTCACCTTTAGAGCTAGTACCTCTCTTTTCCAGCACACAATAGACCTCAATCGACACTCCTCCCAGATGACCCCAAACCGCAAGACCATACCACCTCAATACCCATAAGTCACTTTATACTCTGCTCATGCACTCAATAGTATTCCCAACTGATACACCCGCTCTGAAAAATCTTCTGCGAATCTGAAGTTGTTTCTTCAATCTTTCTAACACTATACCGTAGACCCGACGATAATATAGAATACTCCTAGTACCCTTCACACTCTACTGCAAAACCCAATCCTCAGTCACATAACGTACCCAAAAATCCTTAAGCACCTTACCTTAAATCTTGAATCCATTAGAACCATTATTAAGAGTCGCCCTCTCTTAACCAGTCTTATTTATATAACCAAACAACTAGTGCTCCGTTAGCACACAAATTCTCTAATGAAGAAAACAAATGAATCCATTTCCCTTGCTTATCACATCCACAAGACGTATAAAATCTGAGTCCTCCCATGACCTTAACATGAATCGGTATGGTGAACTGTAGCACATATCCATCAAATTCCTTGCTCGAACTAACCTTGATGTCCCCTTCCTTGGTCATAACTAATGCACCACTGTATCGAAATCCAAAAAAATACAAAAACATATGACCAAATGACCCAATCATCGATGGTAGGCTGCCTCACTTGTCTTTAAGCCACAATCACATAAGTCTAGAGCCCACAATGATTTCTCCTTCTCAGTTACCATGATCTCACATCGTTACTGTCATAACCTAAACTGGAGGGCCACGACTGGCACTCGATGCCTACTTAACCGAGCGCCACGTACCTCATCCTTTATTACTATAAGACTCGTCACCGGCCATGACATACCACATCTATATATATAAGTAACAATATTAAAACTTAACTCGCATAACTAATTCAAAAGGACTTATATAGATACATAGGGCCAACAAGGCTGTTGACCTATCATACCCAAAACTATACACAGGACACTGTCTGTAAAACCTCTAAGAAAAACACGACCATAATACATAAGTTGGGACAGGGCTCCCCACATCCTCATGAAATAAAATAACATATACAGAACCCTGACTCGGCAATACTCCATGAATAAGTGGAGATCTCCAACCAAATATTGATATCTGGAGGAAGCCTACAGTGGAGGGTCCTCGCCTCTTCTATCTACACATGTGTGGAAAAAAATAAAGTGCCCCCAGGCAAAAAGGGACGTCAGTACGAAGAATATACTGAGTATGTAAGGCAGAAATGAAACATAACAATAAGATACTATCACTGGGAGGGATAAGAGTCAACGTGTAACCTCTGACTTGCTGCTGAGGGCCATAACATATAAAATAAGTCAAATCTCGTGTATATAAACATAACTACAATATCATAGTTCTGATTACATCATTCTCTTGACGTTAAATGCCCAACTGATCAGTGGTAACTGCCCGACCGGCCATAGCGCGATGGTAAATACATTCTTCCCAACCGGTGGTAACTGACGATACATAACTGCCCAATCGGCCGTAGCTCAGTGGTAAATACCTGTATTCCCAACCGGTGGTAACTTCCCGACTAGTGAAAATATGCCACTAATGGAAGTAAGAAATATGTATTCTAATCATTATTTACCATTACCCTGTTTGAGTTCCTATCTCAGAAAGGACAACTAATAATCTCAATTTCCTTAGGGCGACCTCGTATGCTATTACGTCTAATAAAGATCTAATAGTTTTGAATAGATTCAACTTAAGGAACACAACTATCAACAAGCCAACTCACCTACTCGTTACCATGCATATACACTTAAGCAATAGATCAAATGAAGGACTAAGGAACTTAAGAAAAAATTTGTACTCATTGAGCTCTCAATCCAACTATTTACAACATAATCAATAATAGAACAACCATCAACTATAAGAGTGGAATATCTATAACAATTATGCTTTCTACTAAGTCATGCCAATTGAAAGAAGGGATAGCCATTACATACCTTTAGTGCCGACTTTATCGAAGGCGATGAACTTGGCCTTCTTCACACGTAATCTCAATAAGTGAAAAAATTCATATCCATTAATTAGTTACACCAGTAGATAATTTCACTTCTTAAACAACAAGGATGCCTTCGTTGTTGCCATTCTTTGGTTCATTGCAACATATACTTTCTAAAGAACATTTGCTAGTTAAAGAAGATTCTCACTTTCAAGTTGTTTTTGCTTCTTAGCATCTGTACATTTTTTTTGTCTTAGTAATAGTGTAAAGTACATGTAAGTCCTACTTTCCACCTAATTTAATAATCCTTTGGAGTGGATGAGTCATAGGAAGTGATAGTAATTTACATACACATATATGGCATCTTTACCAACTATCTTTCCCTTATCCATACCATTGATAAGAATGTCCATTTATAGGTGGGACATACTTAGAAAAATAAATTAGATTCCCTATCCCTCTTAATCCTTTTTCATTCACGGTAAATGCAAATAAATAACAAATCCATATATAGTAATAAAATTGGGAGTTAAAAGTCCTTATCTCATACTTTCAAAATATTTAATATTTTCCCAAGTCATTATCAATATTCAAAAGTGATTTTCTATATCACACGTCATATAATTTATTTTCATACGGTCCGTATAACTTGTTCCTCGTTTTGAATTTTAACGAAACTTATTTTTCTTGACTCGTTTAACCTCTAATTATCATATATATTACTAAACATGACACTCATAATCACCCATTTTTACCCAAACTCGAAATTGAAGAATATGGGTTAGAATCTTACCTCTTGGGTGAAGATCTTATGATAATTCCTTATTGGATTTCAAAGCTTGAACAAGATTTTTGATGAACAAAGCATTTGAGATTCTTTCTCTCACTAAAACACTCTTACTTCTCTATAAAATCATCAGATAATTGCCCCAAAATAAGCCCCAAATCCTATTTATCAAAATGGGGTCGGGTTATGAAAATAGGAAAATTAACCCTCCGAAATCGGGTCTGCGATCGTATAATGGACCGCAGAATAGGTATGCAGGTCGCACAATGCACCGCAGAATCGGTGCCCATAAATGGGCTTCTCTGGACAGGTTTGTGACCAGTTTTGCGGTCGCATAACCACTTCTGCTATCGCATAATGGTTCTGCGATCGCAGATTTTGCCGCAGACTCACATTCTGCTAGCCTTTGGTAATTTGGTCAAAACTTCTTGTAGGAGTGTCCAAATAACAAACGGTTTGAAGCATTAGAAACTAGACGCATTTAAAGTTTGGTCTTGTGTGTACCCATTTGAAACTTTAGTCTATTATGAAATTTTCGAACTTGACTTAGACTTATGCCTCTCCTTAGACCCCACATCACTTATAATATGCTTCGTACACATGTTATCATATCCAATTGGTATCCACAATATTAATAATACTCAAATGAGAAGTAGAGTCCGCCCCAAAACATATAACATAACTTATCTCTTCTTTCACCCATTTTAATTTCCCGAATTTTTACTAAATCCAAAAAATTTCAAAATTTTTGCCAGAGTTTTCTTTGTATCTGGGCCTATCCACCTTCCAGAGAATTGCATAAACCAATCCTAACAACACATATATAATCCAATCAACGTAACACAATATAAATATAATACTAACAGTGGCATCATAAGCAATATATTACTGGAAAAAGAACGCCATTAACATCAACTATTCAGGTGATACGTAACGCATAGCAGGTAAGCTCTCAACATCTTCATAGAACACAGAAATGAACGTTTAAAATAAAGATGATATTTTTAGGTCATCACAATCTCCACCTTTAAAACAAAAGTTCGTCCTCGAACGGAATTAGAAAAGTACCTGAGCTGGTGAAAAGATGTGGATATTTGCTCTGTATATCTGACTCGGACTCCCAGGTAGCTGCCTCAATTGGCTGACCTCTCCATTGTACCCGAACTGAAGGATAACTCTTAGACCTCAACTGACGGACCTGCCGAGCTAGAATAGCTATCGGCACCTCCTCATAAGTCAAATCTTTGTCCAATTGAACTGAGCTGACGTCTAAAACATGGGACGGATCACCATGATATTTTCGGAGCATGGATACATGGAATACCGGATGAATTGCTGATAAACTAGGTAGTAGTGCAAGTCTGTAGGCTACTTCACCCACCCTTTAAAGTATTTCAAAGGGTCCAATATACCTACGGCTCAACTTGCCATTCTTTCCGAATCTCATTACACCTTTCATATTTGAAACTCGGAGCAATACTCTTTCTCCTGCCATGATTGCAATGTCACGAACCTTACGGTCAACATAACTCTTTTGCCTAGATTGAGCTATGTAAAATCGATCCTGAATAATCTTGACCTTATCCAAGGCATCCTGTACCAAATCGGTACCCAACAACCGAGCCTCTCCTGGTTCAAACCAGCCAACTGCCGAACGACACTGTCCCCAGTATAATGCTTTATATGGAGCCATATGAATGCTTGACAGGTAGCTATTATTATAGGCAAACTCTGCAAGTGGCAAGAACTGATCCCAAGAAACTCCAAAGTCTATAACACAAGCACGGAGCATATCTTCTAATAGGTGAATAGTGCGCTCTGACTGTCCGTCTGTTTGTGGATGAAATGTTGTACTCAAGTCAACCCGCGTGCCTAACTCACGCTGTATAGCCCTCCAGAAGTGTGAGGTAAACTGTGTACCTCGATCAGAAATGATAGACACGGGCACACCATGAAAGCGGATAATCTCGCGGATGTAAATCTCCGCTAACAGCTCTGAAGAATAGATAACTTCGACTGGAATGAAATGTGATGACTTGGTCAACTTGTCCACAATGACCCATACTGCGTCAAACTTTCTCTGAATTCGTGAGAGTCCAACAACAAAATCCATAGTGATACGCTCCCACTTCCACTTAGGAATTTCTAACTTCTGAAGCAAACCACCAGATCTCTGATGCCCGTACTTAACTTGCTGACAATTCGGACACCGAGCTACATATGCAACTATATCCTTTTTCATTTTCCACCACTAATAATGTTGTCGCAAATCTTGATACATTTTGGCGGCACCCAGATGAATAGAATACCAGGAACTGTGGGCCTATTCAAGAATTAATTCACGAAGCCCATCTACATTATAAGCACAAATACGACCCTACATCTGCAGAACTCCATCATCTCCCACATCAACGTGCTTGGAACCACCGCCTTACCGTGTCCTTAAGGACAAGCAAATGAGGATCATCATACTGTCGCCCTCTGATGCGCTCATATAAAGAAGACTGAGCGAATGTGTAGGTTAGAACTTGACTGGATTCTGAAATATCTAATCTCACGAACTGATTAGTCAAAGTTTGGACATCTGCAGCTAACAATCTCTCACCAACCGGAATATAAGCAAGGCTCCCCATACTCACAGCCTTTCTACTCAAAGCATCGGCCACCACATTAGCCTTTCAGGGATGATACAAAATAGTGATATCATAGTTCTTCAATAGCTCCAACCATCTTCTCTGCCATAAATTGAATTCTTTTTGTTTGAATAGATACTGTGCACTACGATGATAAGTAAATACAGCACACGAGATACCGTAATGCTAATGCCTCCAAATCTTTAGCGCATGGACAATGGCTTCCAATTCCAAACCATGAACAGGATAATTCTTCTCGTGAACTTTCAACTACCGCAATGCATATGCAATCATGCTGCCATCCTGCATCAATATTACACCAAGCCCAATGCGAGATGTATCACAATACACCATATAAGATCCTGAACCTGTGGGTAATACCAACACTAGCGTCATAGTCAAAGCAGTCTTGAGCTTCTGAAAGCTCAACTCACGCTCGTCTGACCATCTAAATGGGGCACCCTTCTGGGTCAATCTGGTCTTAATAGTTGTTCATAATCAATTACAGAATCGACATTTAACTTCATGTTAACAAAAATCTCGTTTCAAACTTTCACAATACTGATAATGAGATACGAGGCATGAAGACCTCATAATTATTTACCTGGATTAACGAGTCACATTTAACGCCACCTGGTCGGGCACCTACCTCGTAGGTTAAAACTCAATAATTACAACACGAATTTAGCAAGTATGCATGGAGAATTTCATACAAGAAGTTTCAAATAAGTTTAACAGGCATGACTCCCTATTATTGCTATAGTACAAATTTAATTTCACAAGGGAGAACTTAAATACAAGAATTTTTCTCACAAGGATCTCGTCCTTATAAAACTTTCACCACAACTCGTAGCTCGGTTTAAACATATCATTTTATCTTAAAATGCGAGGATCTCGTCCTCAGTTCTGAATCACAAGTAATATGCACATGGTGCCAATCGAAAATTTTCATTTTCTCCTTTTAAAGAATTTTGGTTATACAAAATCACAACACATAATGAACCCTACATCGGTAGGGCATATAATTCATAATTTGTAAATAATTATCCAAAAATCACATCAAAACTTACGAAAATGAGTAACAGAAAGCCACTTTTAGCCTCGCAGCTCTTATTAGTGACCAACATGGAATGATAGGCGTAGTTATCTCCATAGCATCTCCCAATAGGAGTAAACACATACGTAGATTATAGAATTACGAAGCTCACTCATGAGTGGAGCACAATAGGAGGACTCGTCTCGATACTCAGAACCGAATCAAGTTAAGGACATTATTCCTTTATATTAAATCGAGGTCATACGTGTAACGACACTATATGATGTAGTGACCTCCGCCATACCATAAAACAAATATATCAGCGACTGGGCCTCCACCTCTAGGACGCCTTCTACCGCCTGTCCTCCACCCTTAACTGGTCGTGTGGGTGGTGTAGTAACTGCAATGGGACAAGTAACCTGAGTGCTTTGATGAAATATGTCTCTCCTAAGTCTGGGACAATTTTCTCATGATGTGCCTAGTATCACCGCATTCATAACAACACCTTTGCGGGTTTGGCTGCTCATACTGAGTCTGTGCCAGATAACTGAAATAACCATTGTAGGAAACTCTTGTCAGTGGTGCCTTAAAAGAACTTACTAGAGTACCCCGAGAAATTTGATGTACGGACTGGGTCAGCCGACTGCCTGAGCCCCTGCCATAATGATTTATACTCGTAGAGTAGAATCCATTGAATCCCCCAGAACCTCGAGACGTCTTGGTTTCCTTAGTTTCCTTTTTCCTCACCCCAAACACGTTATAATATCTTGGCAATTTCTACCACTAGCGGAAATGAAGTATCAGCCTATAGCTACCGAGTCGTACAAAATTTTACGATCACAATTGAGTCCTTTAAATAGTTTGTGGACTTGCTCTCTGTCGGTAGGAACCAAATTAGGAGTATGACGGGATAACTTATTGAACCTGATGGCATATTCTGATACTGTCATGGTGACCTGACGCAACAGTTCAAACCCTATATGCCACCCATTATGGAGAGTCCGGGAAACAAACTCTTTCAAAAGCATTTTTGAGAACTTAGCCAAATGGGCGGTGTTGCATTGGCTGGTCTGCCCTCTTCATAGTCTTGCCACGAACACCGGGGGAGAATTATCTCTCCCAAAGCCAATTTCTTCTTTTGATATGTTGTCTCAATACTGCTGAGCTAACCCATTTCTTAACATACTCTTAGATTCCTCTTTGGGGTAACCTTTACCCCTATTTATATACAAAGATCACAAAAGTAGAGCTTCATACAGAAAAATCTTGGCATGAACCACACAGTCCATAATCTCGTCAACCACTGTATATCCTCCGAAGCACCCCAAAATCTGCAACCGTGACGTGCACGTTGAGTAGACCTTCTGTAAATTTAATGTTATTTCTCTAACTCATTTGGTACTGAAGTATAGGATTATTAAGGAGGCGGACATACCGCAAGTCCCAACCTTATCTTCTACAAAATCTCAGGCCTTAAACATGTGTAAATTTTGGGAAACCTTTCGGTACCACATATATGTATTTCAGGGCAAAATTGATATAACACATGACCCTGCAATCCATCCATTGATAGTGGACTCCCCACTCGACATGAAATCATAGGTCACCACGTCCGATAATCCACAATATTAACCTTCACAGCTCGTATAAATCAACTAAATGCCAAGGTCCGTTACACCCCCCCACGTGATTCACTAGGTGATCTCTCAATATGTCCGTTTCTTCAGTCGGAACCACACGTTTAGGCAATGTTTGAGCATCTCTGGCTCCCTCGTAGTCCATCTGAGGCATCACGAACCGTCGACGCACAACCGATACCGAGTGCGCAATGTCATACACGAATGGATACAAAGGAATATAAGATATATGTTTCAAGCTAAATCAATATTGCACGATAAGGAATGAAAGAAGTGGAAGTATTCCTAAACTCTGTAGCCTCTGGAAGATAAGTACAGACGTCTCCATACCGATCCTTCAGACTCTACTAAGCTTGCTCGTAACTCGTGAGACCTATGTAACCTAGTGCTCTGATACCAACTTGCCACGACCAAAACTTTCCACCTTCGGGACCGTGATGGCGCCTAACATTTCACTTCCTAGGCAAGCCAATGTTAGAATAATATTAGCCATTTTAAATAATATTTAAAATAATTAATAACAAAGAAACAAATGCGGAAGTAAAGTCTGAAATGTAGTGAATAATCCATAATAATAGCGATGTCTAAATACCATCCCAGAATTGGTGTCACAAGTGCACGAGCTACTAGAATAACACAAATAAAGGTCTGAATGAAAATAAAATTGTCTGAAAGAAATACATATCTATGATAAAGTGGAAGGGGACTTCAGAACTGCGAACGCCATGTAGCTAACATACATAATCCAATCAACGTAACACAACATGAAAACAATACTAACAGTGGAATCATAAGCAATGTATTACTAGAAAAGGAATGCCACTAACATCAACTATTCAGGTGATACGTGACGCATAGCAGGTAAACTCTCAACATCTTTATGGAATACAAAAATGAACGTTTAATTTAAAGATGACATTTTGGGACATCACAGAAAATCAGCAAATAAAAGACAGAGAAACATGGAGTAAAATACTCAACATGTAAGTCTGAATTGCTCTATGAATCATTTCATATTTATAATGTCATGCATATGCGTATAAATGTTGTACCATGCATAGGTATATGCGTACATAACATCATCAAGCCTCTGAGGGTATCCCATCATATCATCTCGGCAACTATGGGAAAATTATCAACGTATACCAGCTGATCAGGTGGTGGTGCGTATATAACACCTCAACCTTTTCCTATATCCCATATACATATAATATACGCGTATATAAAGCCATCTGGTCATAGGTCAATGTACATATGTAAATGCATGAAATGCATAAGAAGTTCGTTAATAAGATTTCTCGGAATGTCATAAGATCAATATGCCTTTCAGATAAACTTTATCAACTACGTATTTTTCTGAGACCCGTGAACAGAAGATATAATAATAAGACACATGGGGAATCAAGAACATAGGCACTCCTAGCACTTCTATGAATAGAGTCATTTATGAAAGTTGTGCATTTGCTCGTTTCATTTGTATCATATGGACCATGCCAAAAGGAAGAAGAGATAGCCTTAACATACCTGAGCGGATTCTCTTGACAAACCCTCTAACACACGTCAATCGCGATGAAACACGTAATGGCGAAATCGAAGTAGGGAAAAATCCGTATGATATTCTTGAGAAAGATTGCACCGTACTCTCTTAGAATTGCAAATCTCACGCTTTATCGCATTATGAAGTTTCAAACGAATTCATTTTTTAAGAATTCATCCGGTTCTTAGCAAAACATAACATCCCACTTAATGATTTAGGAAGATCTCTTATAACTTGTGGGTTGTGGGCCCCACTTGATAAGGATGACTTTTGCCCAAAAATCCCCTAAAATGCCACCTAATATCCAAACCAAAAAGTCACTTATCACCTAATTGACTTGATACCACGTTGGGGGCCTTTAGGCTTATCCATACTTTTTCCAATTGATTTGTTAACTCATTAATCTCCCACTAATTAATAATTAATCAATTACCCACATAGTTAAGAATTATCTCAAATTACTTAAAATACTAATAACTTTTATCACACTTTATACTCCTTACAATCATGGTCATGTGGTACCTTGTATGGCACTAGTCCATAAATACCGAGTACAATATCTCGGACTGTATTTTATCTCAAAATGTCAAACTTCGACGAAACTCATTTTTTTCGATTTGATTAACCTCTCACCTTCGTGAATTTACATATCACTTGTTTGAAATAGCATAATACTTATAACCTCAAAATAATCTTGTCCTTGAACTGATGTTAATTATCTTACGACAAATCCAACGTATAATACTACGGGGTGTAACATCGTCATAATACTGCGGAGTGTAACATCGACGTACTATTGTGAGGTGTAACACCAGGAATGATTCATATCCACTCCAGTGCTTCAGGAAGCTCTAGTCCATTTGGTAGGCTTTATGGAGAGTGTGGCCAGACCGGTGCATTTTCGGTTGCACCATCCATCTCTCGGGTTGGGGGAAGAGCATAGACTTTCGCTACTCACACCCCGGAGAAGGTGGCTCCCCTAAATCAGACTCTGGCAGCTCCAGCAGTTGGAATAGTTCAGCCTATTGTTGCTACACAGCCCGGGGAGAGGCCCGCGATGTCTTCTAAGGGATTGATGAGGTTGGAAAAGTTCACCAAACTCTTTCTTGTTCATTATAAGTATGCACCCTCCGAGGACCCACATGATTACTTGGACCGTTGTCACGAGGTGTTGCGCAACATAGGTATTGTTGAGACCAGTGGGGTCGACTTTGCAGTGTTCCAGATGACTGGCTCTACCAAGAGGTGGTGGTAGGATTTTGAGTGGAGCAGACCAGTCGGTTCGCCTTCACTCACTTGGGATCAATTTTCACAACTATTTCTGGAGAAGTTTATTCCTTTCACTCTAAGGGAGGAGTAAAGTAGGCAGTTTGAGCGCCTCTAACAGGGACGATACCAAATATGTGGACTTGGCGCATCATGCATCTATGTTGATTCTGAGAGATAGAGAGAGAGTGAGGAGGTTTATTGATGTTCTTACCTTCGACATCGGGCTTCAAATTGCCAAGGAGATGGGGGATGATATTTCTTTTCAAAGGGACGTAGAGATTACCAGACGGATTGAGATGCTTCGTGGTCAAGATAGAGGGTCGACATCTGAGAAGAGGCCCCGTCATTTTGGTGGTTTTAGTGGTGCTTCATCTGGAGGCAGGGGTTCTTTTGGTAGGGGCCATCCTCCTAGGACAATTCAGTCAGCTCTTCAGGTAGCCCACAATGCTTCGGGTGATCGTGGTTCTTATGGGTCTCATCCTGAGCAGCCAGTATTCGGAGCACCTTCAGCTTCTATCAGTGCACCCCCACTTCAGAGTTACTACAGTAGTTATCCAGGCCGTGAGGGTCAGTCTCAGCTTCAGCAACCTCAGCAGCCGAGAGAGTGCTTTGAGTATGGGGACATAGGTCACATCAGGAGGTATTGCCCTAGATTGTAGAGTATCAGACCTCATCAGGGTTCTCGTGCCATCATGCCAGCACCGGTTGCTACAGCGCCGCATAACCAGCTAGAGGCGGGGTTCAGATCGTTAGAGGTGGAGGTCAGGGCGTTAGAGGTGGAGGCCAGCACGCTAGGTGTCGCTCGAGGGGCGGAGGTTAGAGTGGTGGGGCCCAGCTCTATTTTTATGTATTCCCAGCAAGACCTGAGGCAGAGTCATCTGACACCTTCATCACAAGTATTTTTCCAGTTGGCCACAGAGATGCTTCTGTTCTATTTGATCCGAGCTCTATTTATTCCTACGTGTCATCCTATTTCGGTTCATATCTGATTGTGCCTTGTGATTCTTTGAGTGCTCCTGTATATGTGTCCACGCTGGTGAGAGATTGTATTGTCGTAGATTGTGTTTATTGCTCGTGTGTGGTTTCTATCGGGAGCCTTGAGACCAGCGTAGATCTCCTACTTCTTGATATGTTGGACTTTGATGTTGTTTTGGGGTATGGATTGGCTGTCACCTTACAACAACAACAACAACAACAACAACAACCCAGTATAATCCCACTAGTGGGGTCTGGGGAGGGTAGTGTGTACGCAGACCTTACCCCTACCGTGGGGTAGAGAGGCTGTTTCCAAATGACCCTCGGCATCCTTCCCTCCAAGAACTCCCCACCTTGCTCTTGGGGTGACTCGAACTCACAACCTCTTGGTTGGAAGTGGAGGGTGCTTACCATCAGAGCAACCCACCTTGTC
>AWOL01S0050985.1:5958-25649 GCA_000715115.1 Nicotiana otophora
GCTGCTAAATATTTATCTTCTGTAGCGACCTTTATAGTCACTGCTAATAGTATACCTGTTGTAGCAACCTATAGGGTCGCCGCTATATGTTGCCACTAAAAATCCAAATTTTTGGAGTGTAAGAAGATTGAGGCAGTTCAGAACTGGCCTAGACCTACTTCAGCTACAGAGATTCGGAGCTTCCTGAGTTTGGCGGGTTATTATCGCCGGTTCATCGAGGGGTTTTCATCCATCGCAACCCTATTGACTAGATCGTCCCAGAAGGGTGCCTCGTTCAGGTGGTGGGATGAGTGTGAGTTGAACTTTCAGAAGCTCAAGACTGCTTTGACTACATCGCCGGTATTGGTATTACTTACGGGTTTGGGATCCTACACGGTGTACTATAATGCATCGCGTGTTGGGCTCGGTGCAGTATTGATGCAGGATGGTAGGGTGATTACATACGCATCGTGACAGTTGAGGGTTTATGAAAAGAATTACCTTGTTCATGACTTGGAGTTGGCAGCCATTGTTCATGCATTGAAGATTTAGAGGCATTACCTCTACGGCATTTCATGTGAGGTGTTCACGGATCATCGGAGTCTTCAGTATTTGTTCGAGCAAAAGGATCTCAATTCAAGGTAGCGAAGGTGGTTGGAGCTGCTAAAAGACTATGATATCACCATTTTTTATCATCCCGGGAAGGCCAATGTAGCCTTGCGTATATTCCAGTTGGTGAGAGGCTGCTAGCATAAGATGTTTAGGCTTTAGCCAACCAGTTCGTGAGGTTGGATGTTTCGAAGCCTAGTTGGGTTCTTGCTTGCATGGTTTATCGGTCATCCTTGTATGAGCGCATCATAGAGCGTCAGTATGACGACCCTCATTTGCTTGTCCTTAAGGACACGGTGTGGCACGATGATTCCAAGCAGGTTACCATTAGAGATGATGGGGTTTTGCAGATGCAGGGTCGGATTTGTGTGCCTAATATGGAAGGGTTTCGTGAGTTGATTCTTGAGGAGGCCCATAGTTCGCGATATTCCATTCATCCGGATACCGCCAAGATGTACCAAAATTTGAGGCAGCATTATTGGTGGAGAAGGATAAAGAAATATATAGTTGCATATGTAGCTTGGTGTTTGAACTGTCAGCAGGTAAAGTACGAGCATCAGATGCCTGGTAGTTTGCTTAGAGACTTGAGATTCCTGAGTGGAAGTGGGAGCGTATTACCATGGATTTCGTTTTTGGACTCCCACGGACATAGAATAAATTTGACATTGTATGGGTGATTGTGGATAGGTTGACCAAGTCGGCGTATTTCATTCCAGTAGAAGTTACCTATTTTTCAGAGCGGTTGGCTAAATCTATATCCGTGAGATCATTTGTCTTCACGGTGTGACAGTGTCCATCATTTTTGATCGGGGCATGCAGTTCATATCACATTTTTAGAGGGTCGTGTAGCGTGAGTTAGGCACGCGCGATTGAGTTGAGTACAGTATTTCACCGCCAGACGGACGGATAGTCCGAGCGCACCATTCGAATAGTGGAGGATATGTTTCGTGCATGTGTTATGGATTTTGGGGGTTCTTGGGATCAGTTCTTGCTGCTTGCGGAGTTAGTTTTTGCTGCTTGCGGAGTTTGCCTACAACAAAGCTACCAATCGTGTATTCATATGGCTCCCTATGAGGCACTATATAGGAGGCGGTGTCGTTTATCAGTTGGTTGGTTTGAGCCGGGAGAGGCTCAGTTGTTGGGTACCAATTTGGTTCATGATGCCTTGGAAAAGGTCAAGATGATTCAGGATCGACTTCGCACAACTCAGTCTAGGTAGAGGAGTTATGCTGATCATAGAGTTCGTGATGTTGCATTCACGGTTGGAGAGAGGGTTCTACTCCGAGTTTCACCCATGAAGGGTGTGATGATGTTCGTAAAGAAGGGAAAGTTGAGCCCTAGTTATATCGTACTTTTTGAGATTCTTGAGAGAGTGGGTGAGGTGGCCTAAAAGCTTGCATTGCCACCTAGTCTATCAGTAGTCCATCTTGTGTTCCATGTGTCCATGCTCCAGAAGTATCACGGTGATCCGTCCCATGTGCTAGATTTCAGCTCAGTCCAATTGGACAAGGATTTGACTAATGAAGAACATTCGGTGGCCACTCTAGCCCGACAGGTCCAGAAGTTGAGGTCTAAGAGTTATCATTCAGCTCGAGTGCAGTGGAGAGGTTAGCCGATCGAGGCAGCTACGTGGGCGTCCGAGTCCGATATGCGGAGAAGATACCTACACCTTTTCACCAGTCCGGGTACTTTGTTGTGTCTGTTCAAGGACGAACATTTGTTTTAGAGGTGGAGAATGTGATGAACCGATAGGTCATTTTGATATTTAGCCTCTAATTTCATATTCTGAGACCTCGATTAGCAATATTAGCATTTCTTGATTTGCATGCGCAGTTCGTGTCTCATTCCGAAAAGTCTTTAGGTGAAAAATTGAAGAAATGTGAATTTTTGCCTTAAAATAGTTTGAGTTAACTACGGTCAATATTTTATGTAAACAGACCCGGGTCGGTATTTTGATGATCCCGATAGGTATGTATTGTGATTTGAGATTTGGGCGTATGTTCGGAATTGAATTCGGAAGTCCCTAACTTGTTTTGACTCATTTTGCCAAAAACTAGCATTTTTAAAAGTTGAAAATTACCAAGTTTGACCGTAAGTTGACTTCTTAGCTAACTGGTTCAGATTTTGATGTTGAACCTTGGAATAGTTCCTTATTACTATTTGAAACTTGTCTGCAAAATTTGGTTCAATTTGAAATTGATTTGACATGATTCGGACGCTTAAATGTGATTCTAGTGTTCTTGAGTTTCACTTTGAAAGTTCATTCGTTTTGAGGATTGATTTGTAGATTTAGATGTTGTTTTGGTGATTTGATTGCGCGTGAAAGTTCGTATGATGTTATTACACTTGTGTGCATATTTGGTTTGGAATCTGGGGGGCTTGGGTGAGTTTCAGATAGGCTACGGATTAATTTTGGACTTTGGAGATGGCTGATGATTTCTCTGTTATTGGTGTGATCTGCAGATCTCGTATTTGCAAGGTTTGGCTCGCAATTGCGAGCCTCGTTTTTGGGATCAAGATGTCGCACTTGCGACAGGGGCCTGGGCTGGGTGAACTCACAATTGCAAGGAATTCTTCGCATTCGCGAACTGTGGGCCTTCGCTTTTGCTGAGGAAGTGGTCGCAATTGCGATCACTAACCACTCTTGTCTACTTCGCATTTGCGAAGTGTATGGTCGCAATTGCGAAGGCTGAAAAATCGCATTTGCGAGCCAAATGTCGTATTTGCGACTACTGTTGCTCTGAGACAGGGTTCGCATTTGCGACCCTTGTTTCGCATTGGCGATGTTTGCAATTGCGAACAAGACATCGCAATTGCGACATCCGCAGTTGGGTAAAAGAGGAAAAAACGGGACTTAGCTCATTTCTCATAATTTCTCAACCCTAAACACCCTAGAGGCAATTCTTCAAGAGACTTTTCTTCCCAAATTCATTGGTAAGTGACTTTAATCCATTTCTTTTTAATTACCCATTATATTTCATGAGATTTCAACATCATACTTACGATTATTATAGTAGAAATTAGGGATTTTGGTAGAATTGGAGATTTTTGTAAAATTGAGATTTAGACCTCAAATTGGGGTTGGATTTCAAAACAAATTACATAACCGGGCTCGGGGGTGAATGGGTAATCGGGTTTTGGTCCGAATCTCGATTTTGACCAAGCAGGCCCGGGGTTAACTTTTGTTGACTTTTTCAAAAATGATCTAAATTGAACCTCTTTCATTTGTGGGTAGTTTCTAAAGCTTATTTTGAATCATTTTGTCAATAATTTGCTAGTTTTGGTTGGTTTGGAGGATTATTCAAAAGGCAAGGCCGTGGTTGAGTGATTGCTTGAGTTGCAGAGTGAGGTAAGTATTGGGTCTAACCTTAATTTAAGGGATTAAGAACCCTTGAACTACATGTTATGTGAATTTTGTATGAAACGGTATATATGCGAGGTGGCGAGTATATATGCGTTGTTGTATTGCTTGCTTCTATGTTTTCGTTACTTCATAGTATATCTTATTGCATGCCTTAATTGCTACATGCTTATTTGACTTCCATGCCATAATTGTTACTTGTCATTTATTGATCCTAGTACTAAATTGTCCACCCCTCCCATAATTTCATGCTTATTCTCTAATAGCTTTCCTTGCATATCTTATAGTTTTGTAATATTTGTTGCCTTCAATTATATAGTTTCATTTGTATGAGTTGTTAAATGGATTAGGTATCGTGGAGTTGGTAAAGTTGAGACACCCGAGTTGTTTGAGATTCTTTGATTATCATGTTATTCTCAATTACTTCGTACATTTATACTCTTGATGAGAACTTCTTGTAAATTTTGATTGTTGATTGAAATTGTTTGGGGAGCGGGTTGTACGCCGCAATGGAAATTTGAAAGGTAATGAATTGAAATGGCAAAATAAGGATGGATTATGATATTGACATATGATGATATGGTGGGATCGGGTTGTGCGCTGCAACGGATTGTAAAACGTTATATTTGTTTGTGATTGTTGGAATTGCCTCGGTATTTGAGGTGAGTTTATATGACTTGTTATTCTGGGCTCTCTGGTAATTAGATTTTGAGTTTGTCATTATGAATAACTAATTTACTTCCATTCATGTCTTTTCTGTTATTATTATTATTATTATTGCGTACAGGTTATTGTAAGTGACCCGCTTTAGCCTCGTCACTACTTCGTCGAGGTTAGACTCGGCACTTGTAGAGTACATGGGGTCGGTTGTACTCATACTACACTCTGCACTTTTGTGCAGATACCAGAGTTGGTCTCAGCTGCGCTGAATGATGTTGCTCGGATCTAGCTATCAGTGGAGACTTGAGGTATAGTTGCACGGTGTCTGCAACCATGAAGTCCCCTTCTACATCATTTTAGCTATTTATTTTTCAGACAGTTATGTTTATTTCAAACCATTATTGGTAGTATTCTAGACGCTCATGTATTGGTGACACCAGTTCCGAGATTTGTATTTGGATTTTGTCACTTATTAGTTTATTACTTTTTTCAAGCTATTCAGTTTTATCATTGTCATTTAAATTGAAAATTGTTAAAAATAGTTAATAGATATAGCTAACGTTGGCTTGCTTAGCAAATGAAATATTAGACGTCATCACAGTTCTGAGAGAGGAAATTCTGGGTCGTGACAATCTTTGGGCCCCACGTTTAATGCATTGATGTGGCTCGTGATTTCAATCCATATATATGGGTATAATACCCACCCTTTTGACCGGCTCCATTTATTTATAACCCGATTAAAAAAAGAGGGCTGCCACCTTCTTCTTGCATCCGCTTCTCTCTCTTTCTCTCTCACACTCTCTCCTTTATCTTTCTCCTCTCTTGCTTACAGGTCAATATCTATTAATCTATAGGAAACTTTAACCACAAGAAGCTCCTCTATTAATTATGAAAATGAATGTGCTTTTATGTAAGAAAAAACAACCCATTTTACAATGTGCTCAAGATTCCCCTTAATCGGGCTTCAGTTTTAAATCAAATAAAAAGAGAAAAATGGCCCTTCTTCAAATTTTACTCTATTCAGGCTTAACAAGTGTTCTTTATTTTTTCTTATAAGTTACAATTCTATTTTATTTCTGAATATTGCGAAAAAGAACTTGGAGATATACTTTGTAGTGACGTTTTTATCATGAAATTAGGTGAAATGCTGACAGCAAATTGAATGGGTATTTGGTCAATGCCATGCATCATGTTGACACCATCTTTAAACTTTAAAATGGGTCTTGACAAGAAACTGTATTTGGTCGAGTTCGAAAGAACCAATAAGCAAGACAAAATGAATATTGAGTACATGAACTGAGTCTAACTAAATGTGGTGAATCTCTCGGTGGAAAGAAGGAAAAAAATAAAGAAGAAGGGAGGAAAAAGAAGATTGAGTGTCTCTTAACTGTGTTTCAATGGTGGAAATTAAAGAGATGGATTGAATCCTTTGGGAGGAGAAAGACGGACGAGGGAGTATATATATATATATATATTAGTTTCTCGACACGTGCGTTGCACGAAAAATATCGATTTTATAGTATTTAAATTATAAAATAAAATCAATTGAATTAAAACAAGGCCGCTATATATCATCTGTGTATTATCGCTTAAGCCATTTGAAAAGGGTCAAAAACTTTCAAGTAGCATTATAAGTAAATTTTCATATAAAACTAACATATTCAAGGGAGCATAAATTAATCTAATATCTTGTTGGTGTATGTAGACACTTATTAAGTATATACAATACATACAGATAGAGAAAAAAGAGATTAAATAAGAGAAGTGTAAATGACATAATAGATTTGACAAAATATTTATGTGGCGAAAGACTACATGGTGTCAAAGTAGTTAAGTATTGTTCTCGATAGTAATTGTTGGTATAATTTTCTGCAGAGTCAAAACAAATGTAGTAATATTTTGTTTTCACCGAAAAATATGACTATCAACATTTTGTTTAGCAGATCTGCATATATATTTTGCTAAGCATTTATATTGCAACCTAACAAATATTTTACAACATCAAAACGTATAACACACATACATCGTTCTCCATCACAAATTATCAAGCCCTAGGCAATATATCTAAAACATGGTAGATAAATAATTTAATTATCAAACTCATTTTTTTCATAAATTAGAAAAAGGCTTTTTCAATGCATCTCAACTCCTTTAGTAATCAACATTTTCTATGTTACAATTGCCACAAATTACATTATTATTTATAAAAACCACTTTAATCGTGTAGCGTTTTTTTTGTAAAAAGTATACCATGGCTCATGCTACTAAATTATATACTGATAAATCTGTTGGAATTTTAAGTTTGTGTAACTTAAAGAGGATGAATGTGAAAAGGAGGAAAAATGAAATATTTGAGTTTCCCTCCTTAGCAAAGAGACATTGTCTCTACTCCTTTTGAATTTTACTATTCTGATTTGAAGATATAAAAACTTCATCAGAGTGTTGAAATTCAGAAAACGATTTGAAGAACATAAAAACTTCATCGTTTTGTGTAAAACAATATATAAAAACTTTGGTTTTTATTTATCATACGTACTGTTTATTGGTAATTACAATATTATTTACTGTTCTAATTTTTCTATTAATTAAACTTTTTTGTTATTGACAGTGCGAAATGGCAATTGATAATGCAAATTCTTCTTCAAATGTTGCGGCAACGACGATAGCCTCGTCAAGCCGGGCTGCTGTTCCACCGGCCGAAAAACCGGAGAAATTTTCTGGAGCCTACTTCAAAGGATGGCAACAAAGGGTGTTCTATTAGCTTACCACGTGGTATACGGAAATTCACTAGTGAAGAACCTTCAGTGCCTGTTGCGGACATGCCGGACACCGAGAAATTCATGATTGTTGAGGCATGGAAACAAGCAGATTTTCTTTGCAAAGGCTATATCTTAAGTTCTTTAGAGGATGACTTGTACAATGTGTACAGTGCGATGAATACTTCGAAAGAATTATGGGACGCACTTGAGAAGAAGTACAAGACTGAAGATGCATGCTTGAAGAAGTTCATGGTTGCCAAATTTCTAGACTATAAAATGATAGACAGCAAAACTGTAGGAACCCAAGTTCAGGAGCTTCAACTTATTTTTCATGACCTTATTGCTGAAGGTATGGTCGTGAATGAAGTATTTCAAGTGGCTGCAATGATTGAAAAATTGCCTCCTTCGTGGAGATACTTCAAGAACTATCTTAAGCACAAGCGCAAAGAAATGAAGTTGAAAGATCTTGTGATTCGTCTCAAGATTGAGGAAGACAACAAAATAGCAGAGAAGAAGTCTCGTGGAAATTCAACGATCATGGGAGCTAATATCGTTGAGGAGACTACTCCAAAAAGTAAGAACAGAAAGAGGTCTTCTGGATAGACTAAGGAGCAGAACAAAACAAAATTCAAGGGCAGCTGCTATAATTGTGGAAAAACCGGTCACAAAGCCCCTGATTGTCGTCTTCCGAAAGAGTGGTGGATTGACTCTGGAGCCACTCGACATGTTTGTACTGTCAAAAAAATATTTGCGACTTACTCTACTGCTGGTCCCGAAGAAGAGCTTTCCATGAGAAATACTGCAACAACCAAGATTGAAGGTTATAGAAAGATATTCCTGAAGATGACTTCCGGCAAGGTGTTAATGCTCAACAACGTTCTTCATGTTTCTACTATTAGGAAGAATTTAGTTTCTACTTCTTTACTTGTTCAGAATAGATTCAAATGTATATTTGTTTCTGATAACGTTGTTGTAAGCAAGAATGAAATGTATGTTGGAAAGGGCTACCTCACAGATGGCCTTTTCAAACTAAATGTAATGGTTGTTGCCAGTATGAATAAAATTTCAGCTTCTTCTTATTTATTGGATTCAAATAATTTATGGCATATTCGTTTAGGACATGTCAATTATAAAACCTTGCGGATGTTAATTAATTTAGAAGTATTACCTAAATTCGAGTGTAATAAATCAAAATGTCAAATATGTGTTGAATCTAAGTTTATAAAACATCCTTATAAGTCTATTGAAAGGAATTCAAATCCTTTAGACTTAATTCACACTGACATTTGTGATATGAAGTCGACACCATCTCGAGGTAGGAAAAAGTATTTTATTACTTTTATTGATGATTGCACTCGATATTGTTATGTTTATTTGCTTAATAGTAAGGATGAAACAATTGAAGCATTTAACTAATACAAGAATGAAGTGGAGAATCAATTGAATAAGAAGATCAAAATGATTAGAAGTGATGGGGGTGGAGAATATGAATCTCCGTTTGCAGAAATATGTTCGGAATATGGAATTATCCATCAAACTATTGCACCTTACAACCTCAATCCAATGGAATTGCGGAAAGGAAAAATCAGACATTAAAGAAAATGATGAATTCCTTATTAATAAGTTCCGGATTACCGCAGAGTTTGTGGGGAGAAGCTATCATTACAGCTAACCGAATACTCAACAGAGTACCCCACAGCAAAACGCAATCTATTCCATATGAAAAATAGAAAGGAAGAAAACCCCAACTTGAAATATTTCAAAGTGTGGGGTTGTCTAGCAAAGGTACAAGTTTCTTTACCTAAAAGAGTTAAAATCGGACAAAAAACTGTAGATTACGTTTTAATTGGATATGCTACAAATAATAAAGCATGTCAGTTTTTGGTTCATAAATTCGATAATCCCGAAATTCAAGTTAATACGGTAATGAAATCAGATAATGTTGAATTCTTTGAAAGCATCTATCCGTATAAAACTGAATGCGAGTCACTAAGTGAAAGACCTAAACGAACTTGGGAAGAACCAAAGGAAAATACTCCGAATATAGAAGATCCAAGGCGTAGCAAACGTCAAAGAATATCTACTTCCTTTAGACCAGATTTTGTCACATTCTTGCTTGAAAATGAGCCTCAAACATTTAAAGCAGCTATGTCATCTTCTGATTCAGCGTTTTGGAAAGAGGTAGTCAATAGTGAGATTCAATCAATTTTGGATAATCATACATGGGAATTGGTTAATCTTCCTCCGGAAAATAAGCCTTTAGGTTCGAAATAGATCTTTAAATGGAAAATGCAAGCTGATGGCACTATTGACAAATATAAGGCAAGACTTGTTGTCAAAGGTTATAGACAAAAGGAAGGCCTTGATTACTTTGACACTTACTTGCCAGTAACGAGGATAACATCTATTAGGGTGTTAGTCGCACTAGCGGTCGTGTATGGTCTTGAAATCCAACAAATGGATGTTAAAACAACTTTCTTAAATGGAGAATTGGAGGAAAACAATTACATGGAACAACCTGAGGGTTTTATGGTTCCTGGTAAAGAAACAAAAGTGTCCAAACTTGTTAAGTCGCTTTATGGACTTAAACAAGCACCCAAACAATGGCATGCCAAATTTGACCAAACAATGTTGGCAAGTGGGTTTAAAATCAACGGGTGTGACAAATGTGTTTACATTAAAAACACTCCAGGTCATGAAGTTATTGTTTGTTTATATGTTGATGACATGTTGATAATGAGCAAAAGTATGGCAAATATAAATGCTACTAAATGTATGTTGGCTAGCAAATTCGATATGAAAGACTTAGAAGCTGTTGGCGTGATCTTAGGAATTAGAATTCATAAGATTCCACAAGGTCTAGCATTATCACAGTCTCACTATATTGAAAAGGTACTTGACAAGTTCANACTTTTTTTTATAGCCATTCCCCATTCATGTGGGGGATTGTTGGGATTTTAAGTTTGTGTAGCTTAAAGAGGGTGAATGGGAAATGAGGGAAAATGAAATATTTGAGTTTCTCTCCTTAGCAAAGGGACATTATTCCATATTTGAGGAAGAAAAGACCTTTGATGGGTATATATACAATTGCTTCTTCTAGCTCTTAAAGAGTTAAGAAGAAGGCAAGCCTCGCGCCGTCGTCATCGTTGCTCGCTCGGCTCGACTTCGGCTTCGGTCAAAGATCGATTGATTGATTAATCTTTTTGGACAAAATTCCTTTCAATTAATTAATTTATTAATTTAATTAATTAACAAAAATTCAATCCGGAATAACCCCTGACCCGTGGCCCGGTCCAGTCCGGTCCGTTTTTCTTTTCTCGGATTATTTTAAATCCGCTTTCTGTTTTTCCGAAAATATGTCTTCCCACATATTCCAACAGCTATGGCTGCTTCTGAAAGGTTGCAAACCTTTTCAGAAATAGTGTCAAATGGTCTATAAATATGCCTTGAATCCAGAATCTTTACTTACGAAATTTTCTGATCTTCTTCTTCTTCTTCTGCACAAAAATTTCAGTGTGTTTTACAGCCTTCGAGTGGTTCGTTGTTTATCGGCGTTTTTGGTACCAGCACTCCGGTGAGTTAAATCGTTCTATCCTGGGAGGATATATTCCAGCACCTCGGGTACTTGAGGGGAATAATTTCCTTAAGGAACACACTGTGTATTCAGTGGGCTCGATTTATTCAAGAAATTATTTTTTTCCAGATATTATTTTGACATATTGTTTCTACTGACTTTCTTCAGAAAGTTTACTGCTTTTAATATTTATTACAGTAATACAGGTTTATAACAAAATCAATTTCATTTGGTAAAATAAATAACTACTGTAATAACCTTAGTTATTCTTAATTGCAAGACACATTATATTTATGAGATTATGACCGTCTATGCTTAATATTGGACTTATAAATCATAAAGGATAAATAATTAAAGAATAAACAAAGTGAAGAAAGTAAAAGCCAATTTTATTGCGACTTCCTTCTCAATTAGTTCTTTGATGTTGTTTTTTTGGCCATTCGTAGTAGAAACCGTAATGATTTGAACTTTCTGAAATTGTTATTTTTATTTGGCTTTTCTTCTTTTACGAAAACCCATATGATCAACATTGGTTAGTCAACTTTTATCATCTTGTTGCCGTCAGCGGGGAGATCAATCCTTTGAATTTAGTCTTGCTCTACACACTACAGTAAATCAGCAATGACTTAACCATAATATTCTCAATCCCGTTTTGGCACTTGAACTGTCTTGCTTTAATTGACTGTGTCGACATAATAATATTTTCCACAACTTTTTATGCAACCCAATAGGAAGAATTGGCAAAATGAGTTTTTTGAAGAATGATGAATTGGCCGAGTGTTTAAGAGTACGGTTTTTACTTCCAAAAGCCAATTGTTAAGTTACAAATGAAAGAGTGAAAGAGTGAAAGAGTAAGCAACGGACACAACCTTTTGAAAAGACACCAACTCATTGGTTTTCTTATTATTTTTATTTAAATATTATAATTGAATAATACTTAATTATAAATAATAATTTAATTAATTAGAAGGATATATATGTAATTCAACTTTCTAGTTTAGGGGTTCCCACTTTTATATATATATACATATATATATATATATATTAAAAGCACCAAGACTATTTGGGAAATGACGTTAGCCTTTTTTACCCTTTAAAATAGAGTTCACACTAGATAAAATAGTCATTTAATTATTTTTCTAATTTTTAGGTATTTAAAACGTACTAAAGTTTATTTACTAAATCCTTCTTATTTGCACTATGTAGAAAATCCTAATATTTAAAACTTAAAAATTATTTAGGTTTCACCATATTAATTAAACTCAAACGTACAATAAACACATAAAATTGATCAGACTTGAAAATAGGAAAATATCGCATATGTATAGGAAAATATCAGACTTGTGTAGAACAGAGTGTCTTAACTTATTGAGTAATTAAATTATTAAGATTAGTAATCATTATATTTAAAAACGTATATATGTTTCTTTCATTTTTATTTTATAATAACTCGAACATAATTTTTAATATAAAATTTATATAATTATTTTAATTTATACGCATTAAGCGGAAGTACCCGTGCAACGCGCGTACCCTAAAAACTATTACTATATTTAAAGCATGAAGGCCCTTAGCGAAATGTCGTTCGTCTTTTTTTACTCTTTTAAAATAAAGTTCACACTAGACAAAATAGTCTTTCGATTATTTTTCTAATATTTAAGAATAATTATTTAATTATTTTCCTATATTTAATTAGTTTCCTAGTATTTATGAATAGTTATTTAATTAGTTCCCTATTATTTAGGAGTAGTCATTTAATTATTCCCTATTATCTAGAACTTTTATGTTTTAATTCCTTTATGTTCTAGACTTTCAAGTACATTCAATTTACACTATAAAAGTTTTGTTCATATTCAAGTTCACTCATACGTTGGAGTATCAAATTTCTCCTTTTAGGTTTAGAAGGGTCTTTTTTAGTTAATAAAATTTTGACATATTAATTTACACTACGGAAGTTTCATTCAATTTCACCATCTTGTACTCCTTTTAGGTTTAGTAAAAAACAAACACTTTGAACTTCTTTTTGATTTAGGAGTCTTTATTTTTTAATAATTTTTTCTTTGTCTATTTGAACTATACACAATTAAACCTTATATAAATTCTTTTCCATTTGAATTATATAAGCGACTACTTCTATTAAAGAAGCTATGATTTCATATTTTATTATCAAAACTTTGTATTGTTCGAGCAACAACTACAAAATTAAGAATTTTCAAGTTCTATTTAATTGAGCAAAAAGATTTTGTATTAGTAGTTAAAATTTTGAATTCATGTATTTGTATTAATAGTTGAATTCATTCGCAGACTAATTTGAATTTTGTATTCACGTATATTATTTATATTATTTTTAAAAGTTTATTCTTATTAATACAAGGGTCACATGCGCGCTATATTAAAGCACGAATCCCCTTAGCGAAATGTAGTTCGCCTTTTTTACCCTTTAAAAATAGATTGTAATATACAAATTAGTCATTTAATGCCTTCTTAATATTTAGGAATTCAAAATCTACTGAATTTTATGTATTATTTTTTTTCTTATTTTAACTACTTTGTAAGAATTTCTTATATTTAAGATTTTAAAATTTTTACGTTATAAATTTTTTTTCTTATTTGAACTATGTAATATAAATATAATATTATTTGAAAATTTAAATGGGAGAGCATTCTCGCCTATGCTCCTCGATGAAGAATTTTTTTTTATAACTCTTATATAGTTATTTCTAATTTTAAAGCTTAATTTGGTAGGTTTTAGTGTTCCATAATAAGGATGCAATATCAAAAAAATAAAAGTGTCACGACCCAAAATTCGCATGTTATGATGGCGCCCATCTCAATACTAGGCAAGCCGACAATCTCAATAAATCACAATAATCTCTTAAGTTTGAAAATATAATATTTAAATTCACCATAAAAAAATTCACAAATATTGATATAATTACACTAACAAAATTCGGTGTCACTGAGTACATAATATCTAAATAATAACAAAGTCTGACTGATAAGAACATTGTCTGAAAATATAGAACAATACAATAACTGAAAGGAAAGAGAGTCAAGGTCTGCGGACGCCAAGCAGCTACCTTGATAGTCTCTAACAGATAAATCCTCAAATCTGGCAACCGCCGTATCCGGAAGTACCTGGATCTGCACACAAGGTGCAGGGTGTAGTATGAGCATAACCAACTAAATAAGTAACAAGACTAACCTTTGGGCAGTACAGAAATGTAGGCATGCTTTCTAGTTTAATAGTTACACTCGGTACAAAAAAGAAGAAGATAAATTCTGTATGGTATGAGAAATATGACATCTCTATATCTACATGCCAAAATATATGCTGTATGTGATGTACCACAATGGGAACCTCGTGTACTCACACTCTCAGAATACTCAATCGCTCAGTACTGTATATGGCCAATCCAGCCCAGGGAACTCCATCCTAAATATATATATATATATATATATCAACTGACAATCAGTCACTCAGTACTGTACAAGGCCAGTCTAGCCCAGGGAACTCCATCCCAAGTATAAGTAAAATAAGGCAACTCCATCCCAAATGTAAATAAATAAGGCAACTCCATGCCTAGGAAACCCCATCCCTAATACTCCTTTCGTTTAAATTTATGTGAACCCAATTGATTAGACACGAAGTTTAAGAAAAGAGATAAGACTTTTGACCTTGTGGTGTAAAATGATGTACATATATTTTGTGTTGGCTATAAATTATTGTATAAAGGTAAATTATTTCTAAATAAGGAAAATGATCATTCTTTTTGGCACGAACTAAAAAGAAAATAGTTTCACATAAACTGAAATGGAGGGAGTATAAATAAATTGCGCTCACTGTGGGGGTGCAGACTCCGGAGGGACTCCTTCAGCCTAAGCGCTATAATAAACCAGATCCATGTATAAATAAATAAAATATGCTGCGGTATGAAGCTCGATCCCATAAATATCACTCAAAATCTCCAGTCTCTCGGGCTCTCAATGATATGAAAATCAACCCGACATGATGATATGATGTATCAATGAATCAAAACAGAGACTAAGATATGATATGCAAATGATAGATGTGACTGAGTACAAAATTATAAATTTAAACAAGTGATTCAATAGCAATAAGACCTTTTTGGTCCTAAAATATCGGCACTTTGCCTAAACATGATCTTTAACATGAGTTTCAGCTCAATTTTCTCTAACACATGGAGGATATGTGGATAATGACATGAGTATTTGACTATGCAACTCCATGGAATCAATTAGCTCACAATTTCTATGGTGCACACCCACACGCCCATCACCCAGCATGTGCGTCACCTTCAAACAATTCATATAACATGAAATTCAGGGATTCATACCCTCGCAACTAAGTTTAGAAGTGTTACTTACCTCAAACCATGTAATTCTCTATTCCAATATGCATTTGCCTCGCGAATCGGCCTCCGAATGCCTCGAATCTAGTCATAATTAATTCGATTCAGTCAATACAAATTATAGGAATTAATTACATATGAAAATACTAATTTTTCAATAAAATCCGAAATTCCACTCAAAAATCGCCATGAGAGCCCACGTCTCGGAACCTGACAAAAGTTACAAAATATGAACGCCCATTCAACCACGAGTCTAACCATACCAAATTCCGACATCAACTCGACCTTCAAATCTTAATTTCTTATTTTGAAATCCCTACGCCTAAATCCTCAAATTTCACCTCAAAAATACGTAATCTAATCGAAATACTCGATGATAATTCAATATTATTGACTAACAATGATCACAAGTGACTTATCTCATATTTTCTCATAAATTCTCTCTTGAAAATCGCCTCAACCCATGTTGGAAATGTCCAAAAATGAGAAAATCTTGGACCCCTTTGTTTTTGTACACTATCCAGAGGTTCCGCTTCTGCAAAAATTTTAACCGCATCTGCGTTTTCGCTTTTGCGGTGAAGCTACCGCTTCTGCGATTGCCTTCGCTTCTGTGAAGAGCTGTCCGCTTCTGCAACGAGGCTGCCCCTTCCCCTTTTCCGCTTCTGCGATGCATGTGCCGCTTCTGTGGTCGCGCTTCTACGAGGCATCATTCGCTTCTCCGGTCGCACTTCTGTGAGACATCTTTCGCTTCTGCGGACCTCGCGCTTCTGCAATGCTAGGCTTGCTTTTGCGAGCTCGCACCTACGAGACAAGTTTCGCAGGTGCGATTGCATCAGTAGGCAGCAAGTTCAAATTGTTCTAGTCTAAATTTGAACCGTTAACTATCTAAAACTCACCCAAGGCCCCCGGGACATCAACCAAATATACCGATAAGTCCCAAAACATCATACGAAGTTAGTCGAAGCCTCAATTTATATTAAACAATGCTAAAAACACGAATCATACCCCAATTCAAGCTTAATGAAACTAAGAAATTCCAACTTCTACATTCGATGCCGAAACCAATCTAATCAAGTTCGATTAACCTCAAATTTTGCACACAAGTCATAAATGACGTAACGGACCTATGAAAAAATTCAGAACTGGATTCCGACCCCGATATCAAAAAGTCAACTCCGCGGTCAAACTTCCATACTTAAACTTCCTATTTTATCCATTTCAAGTCTAATTTAACTACGGGCTTCCAAATAATTTTTCGGATGCACTTCTAAGTTAAAAATCACCATACGGAGCTATTGCAAACATCAAAACTCTATTGCGGAGTCGTTTACACATAAATCGACATCCGCCCAACTATTTTAACTTAAGTTTTAAATCTTTGAACTAATGGTTTCAAATTAATTCGGAAA
The DNA here is from genome assembly GCA_000715115.1 of Nicotiana otophora. Lineage (NCBI taxonomy): Eukaryota > Viridiplantae > Streptophyta > Magnoliopsida > Solanales > Solanaceae > Nicotiana > Nicotiana otophora. The sequence goes on from AWOL01S0050985.1 coordinate 22,683, forward strand.
CCTCTCCGACAAGTCATATATTTATAATTTCACACGAGATAAGCAGTAAATGGGGGAATAGGGTTGTAATGCTCCAAACGACCGGCCGGATCGTTACATTCTCCCCCTCTTAAACAAACATTCATCCTCGAACGGGTTTAGAATTATACCTGGAGTTTCAAATAGGTGTGTATATTGCTCCGCATCTCCCGCTCAGTCGCCCAAATAGCTTCTCCGACTGGCTGGCCTCTCCACTGCACTTTCACTGAAGTTATGTTTTTTGATCTCAGCTTTCGAACCTGCCGGTCCACAATGGCCAGCGGCTCCACATCATAAGTCAAATTACCATCTAACTGCACTGTACTGAAATCCACAACATGAGACGGATCTCCGACATACTTCCGGAGCATAGATACATGAAACACTGGATGAACACCCGATAGACTAGGCGGCAATGCAAGTTCATAAGCCACCTCTCCAATCATCTTAATTATTTCAAAAGGCTCAATATACCTAGGACTCAACTTGCCCTTCTTCCCAAATCTCATAACACCCTTCATAGGCGAAACTCGGAGTAGTACCTTCTCTCCTACCATGTAAGAAACATCGCAAACCTTCTGGTCGACATAAATCTTCTGTCTAGACTGCGCCGTGCGAAGTCAATCCTGAATTAATTTAACATTTTCCAAAGCATCCTGAACTAAATCAGTACCCAATAGCCTAGTCTCACCCGGCTCAAACCAACCCACCGGAGACCGACACCGTCTCCCATATAAAGCCTCATATAGAGCCATCTGAATGCTCGATTGGTAGCTATTATAATAGGCAAACTCTGCAAGTGGCAGAAACTGATCCCAAGAACCTCCAAAATCTATAACATAAGCTCATAGCATATCTTCCAATATCTGAAAAGTACGCTCGAACTGTCCGTCCGTCTGAGGGTGAAATGTTGTACTCAACTGTACATGTGTGCCTAACTCTCATTGTATTGCCCTCCAAAACTGTGATGTAAACTGCATGCCCCGATCTGAAATGATGGACACTGACACACTGTGAAGGCGAACAATCTCGCGAATATAAATCTCAGCCAACCGCTACGAATAATAAGTAGTACCAACTGGAATAAAATCCGCGGACTTGATCAACTAATCCATAATTACCCAAACAACATCAAACTTCCTCAAAGTCTGTGGGAGTCCAACTACGAAGTCCATAGTAATACGCTCCAACTTCCATTCCGGAATTTCAAGTCTCTGAAGCAGTTCGCTCAGTCTCTGATGCTCGTACTTCACCTGTTGATAATTTAAACACCGAGCTACAAACCCCACTTTATCTTTCTTCATTTTCTCCACTAATAGTGCTGTCTCAAGTCCTAATACATCTTTGTGGCACTCGGATGAATGAAGTACCGCGAACTGTGGGCTTCTTCAAGAATCAACTCATGTAGTCTATCTACATTTGGCACACAAATCCGACCCTGCATCCTTAACATCCCATCATCTCTAATAGTAACTTCTTTGGCATCACCGTGCTGAACTGTGTCCTTCAGGATAAGCAAATGGAGATCATCATACTGGTGCTCTCTGATGCGGTCATATAAGGAAGATCGAGAAACCATACAAGCTAGAACCCGACTGGACTCCGAAACATCTAATCTCACGAACTGGTTGGCCAAGGTCAGAACATCAACTGCAAGAGGCCTCTCACCAACAGGAATGAATGCAAGGCTACCCATACTCACCGCCTTTCTACTCAAGGCATCGGCCGCCACATTGGCCTTCCCGGGATGATACAGAATAGTAATATCATAATCCTTTAGCAGCTCCAACCATCTCCACTGCCTCAAATTTAGATCCTTCCATTTGAATAAGTGTTGAAGGCTCCGATGATCTGTAAATACCTCAAGAGACACACCATATATGTAGTGCCTCCAAATCTTCAATGCATGAACAATGGCTGCCAATTATAAATCATGAACAAGGTAGTTCTTTTCATGTGGCTTCAACTGGTGCGAAGCATAAGCAATCACTCTCCCTCCTGCATTAAGACACACCCAATAATGATCCAAAAAGAATCACAATATGTAATATAAGAACCCGGCGATTAAGGCAAAACTAGAACTGGAGTTATGGTCAAGGTAGTCTTGATCTTCCGAAAGCTCTCTTCACACTCATCCGACCAGCTGAATGGAGCACCTTTATGGGTCAATTTAGCCATAGGCACCGCAATAGATGAGAAGACCTCCATAAAGCGACGATAATACCCGGCCAAGCCGAGAAAATTTCGAATCTCAGTAGCTGAAGATGGCTTGGTCCAACTCTGAACTGCCTCTACCTTCTTCGAATCCATCTTAATTCCCTCACTGGACACTATGTGTCCCAAGAATGCCACCGAACTATGCAGAACTCACACTTCGTGAATTTGGCATAAAGTTTCTCCTTCCTCGGCCTCTGTAGTACAATACTCAAATGTTGTGCATGTTCCTCCTGGCTACGTGAGTACACCAGAATATCATCAATAAATACTACGACAATTAAATCAAGATACAACTAGAATACACTATTCATCAAGTGCATAAATGTTGCTGGGGCGTTGGTCAGCCCAAAAGACATCACGAGAAATTCATAGTGACCATAACGAGTCCTGAATGTCGTCTTTAGAATATCTGAATCCCGAATTTTCAGCTGATGATACTCAGACCTCAAATCAATTTTAGAGAACAACCTCGCTTCCCGAAGCTGGTCAAATAAGTCATCAATACGTGGCAAATTATACTTGTTCTTGATTGTAACTTTGTTCAACTGCCTGTAGTCAATGCACATCCGCATAGTACCATCTTTGTTTTTCACAAATAGAACTGGTGCACCCCAAGGCGACACACTAGGCCTAATAAACCCCTTATCAAGAAGTTCCTGAAGTTGCTCTTTCAATTCTTTTAACTCAGCCGGTGCCATACGATATGGAGGAATAGAAATGGGTTGAGTGCCC
>AWOL01S0050985.1:35786-52988 GCA_000715115.1 Nicotiana otophora
GGGGGGGGGGGCGGCTTCGCAGAAGCGGACAGCTTCTCGCAGAAGCGAGTCCGTAGAAGTAAACTTCTTGTTTGCAGAAGCAATGAAGCCGCAAAAGCGAAGGAATTATCGCATCTGCTAGACCGCAGATGTGGCTAAAACTCTCGCAGAAGCAAAAACCCCTAGACAGTACAAAAACTAGGGTTTCCGAGCTTTTGCCATTTTTGGGCATTCCAAGCTCGGGCTAGGCGATTTTGAGCGAGGTGTTCACGGGAATTCTTGAGGTAAGTGGTTTGTGATAATTTCTACTCCATAATATTGAATTATCATCGAATAATCCGACTAGATTACGTTTTTTGAAGTGTAAATCGGGAATTTAGGCCTAGGGATTTGGAAATAAGATTTGATGATTTGGAGGTCGAGTTGATATCGGATTTGGATAATTTTGGTATGGTTGGACTCTTAGTTGAATGGCCGTTCATATTTTGTAACTTTTGTCGAGTACTGAGACTATACTTTTGAGTTAAATTTCGGATTGTGTTGGAAAATTTATATTTTCATATGAAAGTTATTCCTATAATTTTTATTGACTGAGTTGAATTAATTATGACTAGATTCGAGCCGATCGGAGTCGAAAAATCGAGGGAAAGGCATTCTACTTGACTGATTGAGCGTGATTCGAGGTAAGTGGCTTGTCTAACCCTGTGTGAGGGAAATTCTCCTAGGATTTGATACCGTTGTAACATTTTTGTGATATGTGAGCGCCGTGTACGCGAGGTGACGAGTGCGTACATGGGCTAAATGTTTAAATATCGGTTCTTGCTGAGTAGTCTTCTTTTAAATTCTTTAACTGAGTTGCTTTAGTATATGTAGTGATCATGTTTAGTCTAGTATCACATGTCTACGTTTCCTAACTCTTACTTTATGTGCAACATGCTTAGATGAATTATCTGCTTATTTGATTTGATTTAGATCCTTAACTGTGAGATTCTTGCTGTAAATTCGTTGTTTCATTCGGATATCTGTTGCATATTTATTTTGAGACTACGAGGTGGTTCCTCGGGAGATCCCCCTGTACTGCATATTTACTTTGGGACTACAAGATGGTACCTCAGGAGATTCCCTTGCATATTTAGTTATCTGCAACAGATAACTAAATAACTGGTTACAATGCCGCTCGACATTTACAATAACCCACACTCTAGTAATACACAGTATTCCCAAAACCCGAAACATCATAAGTCACAAGCTACGGAAGGAAACTAGTATCTCTATACACCAGAGTCTATCAAAAGAAGTACATAAGGTAAATGACATAGGAGAGAATAGAGGGGACTCCGACCTCTGTGGACGCGGCAGATGTACCTTGAAGTCCCCATACGACAGCAAGCACTCTTAGCTAATAGCGGGACTGATAAGAAGTATCTGGATCTGCACACAAAACATATGCAAAAGAGTAGCATGAGTATACCACAACGGTACCTAGTAAGTGCCAAGCCTAACCTCAGTCGAGTACTGACGAGGTCAAGTCAGGCCCACTGGTAAATAATAAATAAGGCAGGAAAATATACAGTATAATAAGAGACTAGAATTTAATAAAAAGAAACACAACAAGGCAACAGTACAACACACAAGGGTAAACAACAGGGGATCTCCCGAGATACCGTCTCGTAGTCCCAAAATAAATATACATGGACAACTCCCGAGGTACCGCCTCGTAGTCTCAAAAGTAAATATGTAGGGAGAACTCCCGAGGAACCGCCTCGTAGCCTCAAACGTAAATACAAAGCTCAAATCGATACGTACAATAGTTAACAGTAAGATTTTTACAGTTATACTGATAAAGAACAAGGAAAAGCAGGAAACAAACTAGGCATGCTTCACAGAGTTCAAATAAGCAGTTAAAGCACATAGACATGCGATATTAGACTAAACAGGATAACTACACATATTGAAATAGCTCAATTAAGAATGAAAACAGACTAATACTCATTTAGTATAACTCAAATTAAAGGAAAAAAAACAGGTTGCTACTCAATAAAATAAATCAGTTTTTACAACAAATAGCCCGTGTACGTACTCGTCACCTCACGTACACGACGCTCACATATCACAGCAGTACCAAATCCTAAGGGGATTTCCCCACACAAGGTTAGGCAAGCCACTTACCTCGAACCAAGCTCAATCAATCAGTAAGAATGCCCTTTCCTCGATTATCCGACTCCGAATGGCCCAAATCTAGCCAAAATTAATTTCATACCATAAATACAACTATAATAGACTAATTTAATTAATGAAATCAAAACTTTAACAAGAATTTCGAAAATCATCCCAACAAGCCTCCCTGGGCCCACATCTCGGAATCGAGTAAAAGTCACAAAATATGAACACTCATTCACTCACGAGTTCACTCGTACCAAAATTATCCAAATCTGATATCAAAATCTCAATCAAAACCCAAAATCTTAATTGAAGAACTTCTTCCCATGTTACCCAAATTTTCCAAACAAATCCGAAATTAAAAGATGAAATTAGTGGTAGATTATTAGGATATAACCAAAATGGAGTGTAGAATCATTACCCAATCGATGTCTCTGAAAATCCCTCAAAATATCGTCTAAATCCGAGCTCCCAAACTCAAGTTTTGATAAAAATGCCCAAACCCTCATTTTGAAATGATATAAGTCTGCCCAGTGATTCCTTAATCGCGATCGTAGAAATAGCCTTGCGATTGCGAAGAACAACTTCGCTGCCCCAGGATTTAACCCTACGTGAATGCGTAAAACACCAAGTGAACGCGATGTACTAGATCTCAGACTTACACGATCGCGAACGTCCTCACGTGTTTGCGATGAGCAAAGCGCGTGGCCCAGCTTTAGCCTTCTTAACTCTACGCGAACGCGACCTTGGCCACGCGTTCGCGAAGCACCACTTCACACCACTACGTGCTCGCATCCCTCTGCCAGCGAACGCAAAGAACAAAACTTCCTCTGCCCAGCTAAGCCTACGCGATCGCGGCCCCTCTCTCGTGATCGCGTATAAGGAAAATAGATTCACCAGATCACAGAACTTCAGCCATTTCTCTAAGTCCAAAACGCATCCGATAATGATCTGAAACACACTCGAGGGCCCTGGGACCTCAACCAAAGATACCAACAAGTCCTAAAACACCATACGAACTTAGTTGAGCCCTCAAATCACATGAAACAATGCTAAAAATATGAATCACCCTCCAATTCAAACTTAATGAACTTGAAACTTCCAATTTCTACAACCGATGCCGAAACCTATCAAACGCCGTCCGATTGACCCCAAAGTTTGATCACAAGTCATATTCAACCCTATGGACCTACTCTAACTTCCGGAATTGGAATCCGACTCCGATATAAAAATCTCCAAAAATTCGACTTTTGCCATTTCAAGCCTAAAAAAGCTACAAACCTCCAAAATACAATCCGGACACGCCCCTAAGTCCAAAATTACCCAACGGAGCTAACGGAACCGACAGAATTCCATTACAAAGTCGTCTTCACACAGTTCCAACTACGATAAACAATCCTAAGACTTAAACATCCGTTTAGGGACTAAGTGTCCCAAAATACTCCGAAACCATAACCAACACCTCCCGGCAAGACACATAAGCAGAAAATGATGCGGGGAAAGCAGTAAATAGGGGATCGGGGCAATAACTCTCAAAACGACCGACTGAGTCGTTACCTCCTCCCCCTCTTGAAATAATCGTTCGTCCTTGAACGAGCATAGAGACATACCTAAATTGGTAAAAAGATGAGGATAACGACTGTGCATATCCTGCTCGGTCTCTGAAGTCGCCTCCTTGACCGGTTGACCCCTCCACTAAACCTTCACTGAAGCCATGTTCTTTGACCTCAGCTTTCGGATCAGCCTGTTCAAAATAGCCACTGGCTCCTCAACATAGGATAGATCCTTGTCCAACTGGACTGAGCTGAAATCCAGCACATGAGACGGATCACCGTGATACTTCTGGAGAATAGAAACATGGAATACCGGATGAACTCCTACTAGACTGGGAGGTAAGACAAGCTCATAAGCAACCTCCCCAACACGCCGCAACACTTCAAAGGGACCAATAAACCTTGGGCTCAGCTTGCCCTTCTTCCCGAACCTTATAAATCCCTTCATAGGCGAAACCCGGAGCAAGACCCGCTCTCCAACCATGAATGCAACATCGCAAACCTTTCGATCCGCATAACTCTTCTGTCTAGACTAGGTTGTGCGAAGTCGATCCTGAATCACCTTCACCTTATCCAAGGAATCCTGAACCAAGTTTGTACCCAATAATCTAGCCTCGCCCGGCTCGAACCAACCCACTGGAGACCGACACCGCCTACCATACAGAGCCTTATACGGTGCCATCTGGATGCTTGACTGATAACTGTTGTTGTAGGCAAACTCCGCAAGTGGCAAGAACTGATCTCACAAACCTCCAAAATCTAACACATACGCACGGAGCATGTCCTCTAATATATGAATAGTGCGCTCGGACTGTCTGAGGGTAAACTGTTATGCTCAGCTCCACTCGAGTACCCAACTCATGATGTACGGTCCTCCAGAACCGTGATGTAAACTGTATAGCCCGGTCAGAGATGATGGATACTGGTACGCAATGAAACCTGACGATCTCGCGGATATAAATTCGAGCTAGCTGCTCGGAAAAATAGGTAGTCATCATAGAAAGGAAATGAGCTGACTTGGTCAGCCTATCCACAATCACCCAAACTACATCAAACCTCTGTTGAGTCTGTGGGAGTCTAACAATGAAATCCATAGTGATTCTCTCCCATTTCCACTCTGAAATCTCTAACTTCTGAAGCAACCCACCTGGCCGCTGATGCACCATCATCTCCAATACTGACCTCCTTAGTATCACCGTGCTGAACGGTGTCCTTAAGGACAAGCAGATGGGGGTCATCATACTGACGCTCCCTGATATGATCATAAAGAGAAAACCGAGAGACCACACAGGCCAATACTCGACTCAGCTTAGAAATATCCAATCTCACAAACTGGCTGGCTAAGGCCTGAAATCCAACGCCAATGGTCTCTCTGTTGCTGGTAGATATGCTAAACTCCCCAAACTCTCTGCCCGGTGACTCCGAGCATCAGCCACCACATTGGTCTTCCCCGGATGGTTCAAAATGGTGATATTATAGTCCTTAAGTAGCTCCAACCACCTCCGCTGACGCAAGTTAAATCCTTTTGCTTGAACAGATGCTGCAAACTCCGATGATCGATGTAGATCTCACAAGGGACACCGTATAAAATAGTGCCGCCAAATCTTCAAGGCATAAATAATAGCTGCTAACTCAAGGTCGGGGACATGATAGTTCTTTTCATGCACCTTCAGCTGTCCGGACGCGTAGGCAATCACCCTACCATCCTGCATCAACACAGCACCAAGACCAATCCGCAATGCATCACAATATACAGTATAAGACCCTAAACCAGTAGGCAATACCAATACTGGGGCTGTAGTCAAAGTTGTCTTAAGCTTCTGAAATCTCTCCTCACACTCTTCTGTCCACATGAACGGGGCACCCTTTCGGGTCAGCCTGGTCATAGGTGCTGCAATAGATGAGAATCCCTCTATAAAATGACGGTAATACCCCGCCAAACCAAGAAAACTCCATATCTCTGTACCTGATGACTGTCTAGGCCAACTCTGCACTACTTCCACCTTTTTCGGATCCACCTTGATCCCATCGCTCGATACTACATGACCCAAGAATGCCACTGAGTCTAGCCAAAACTCTCACTATGAAAATTTTGCATATAACTTCTTTTATCTAAAGTGGTAAGCACCCTCCACTTCCAACCAAGAGGTTGTAAGTTCGAGTCACCCCAAGAGCAAGGTGGGGAGTTCTTGGAGGGAAGGATGCCAAGGGTCTATTGGAAACAGCCTCTCTACCCCAGGGTAGGGGTAAGGTCTGCGTACACACTACCCTCCCCAGACCTCACTAGTGGGATTATACTGGGTTGTTGTTTTTGTTGTTGTCTCTAAAGGTCTGAAGCACAGTCCTGAGGTGTTGCTCATGATCCTCCCGAGTCCGGGAGTACACCAGAATGTCGTCAATAAACACTATGAGAAAGCAGTCAAGATAAGTCCGTAACACACTGTGCATCAAGTGTATAAAAGTTGTTGGGGCATTGGTTAGCCCAAATGACATCACAAGGAACTCATAGTGACCATACCGAGTCCTGAAAGTAGTCTTCAGTACATCTGGCTCCCGAATCTTCAACTGATGATAGCCGGAACGTAAATCAATCTTGAAAAACGCTCTGGCACACTGTAGCTGATCAAATAAATCATTAATACGAGGCAATGGATACATATTCTTCACTCTGACTTTGTTCAACTAGAGATAATCAATGCACATCCGCATAGAACCATCCTTGGTCTTCACAAATAAGACAAGAGCACCCCAAGGTGATACACTGGGCCGAATGAAGCCCTTATCAAGCAATTCCTGTAACTGCTCCTTCAACTCCTTCAACTCAGAAGGATCCATACGATACGGAGGAATAGATATGGGCTGAGTGCTCGGTAACAAATGAATTCCAAAATTAATATCTCTGTCGGGCGGCATGCCCGGAAGATCAGCTGGAAACACATCTGGAAAGTCCCTCACTACTGGGACTGACTCAACTGTAGGGGCATCAATACTGACATCTCTCACATAAGCTAGATACGTGTCACACCCCTTCTCAACCATTCGTAGAGCTTTAAAAAATGAAATAACTCTGCTGGGAGTATACTCTAAGGTACCTCTCCACTCTAATCACAGTAGACCTGGCATAGGCAGCGTCACGGTCTTAGCGTGACAATCAAGAATACCATAATGGGGCGACAACCAGTCCATGCCCAAGATAAAATCAAAGTCTACCAGACTAAGCAATAATAAATTGGCTCTGGTCTCAAAACCACTAAGAGCAATCAAATACGACCGATACACGCGGTCCATAATAAGAGAATCTCCCACAGGAGTAGACACATAAACAGGGGAAGTCAATGTCACGACTCAAACTGGGGGGCCATGACTGGCACCCGGGCCATACCTGCCGAGCACCAATGCACATTTTATCTAATCTTTTTTGTTATCTATAAGGGCCGACGAGATCAATATAAATGATAGACATGAATCCTAAACAACCAACAATGATAGATAATGGGATAAACATATATAACATGGGATGACAAGGCTGTCATGAAGCTATGTATAAGGTACAAGCTGACAAACTGCCATGAGAGACTATACAACAAAAATTAGTAGACAAGGCAATCCAAACTATACATGAGTCGACACCTGTCATGAGCCTCTAAAGGAAGATAAGTACTGCAAAATTGCCAGAACAGGGCCCCGACATACCCATAACATCTATAACAAAAATGCATACCAAGACCAGTGCAAGTCCAGAGAAAGGATCTAGCAAATAACCGGTGAACTGGGCAGCCTACTATAGTGGGGGAGCTTCGCCTACCTGTTTATTAGGACCTGCAGCACGACATGCAGTGTCCACAAATAAAAAGGACGTCAGTACGAATAAAATATTGAGTATGTAAAGCAGGAAAGCATAAGTAAGAACAGTAATGTAAACAGGGATAGAGAATATACAACTTGTAACATCTGGGTACCTCTGAGGGCTACTGACATGAAATCCATGTATATATATATACATAAGATTTTAAAACATACACCTTTGTGGGCATCATCATCATCATATCATATACGGCCATAATAGGCTCGGTAAAAACGTACCTGGCCATCATAAGGCTCGGTAGAATCATACCCGGTCATGTGGAGCTCGATAAAACCCAACTGAATAGTGGTTTCACAATAGGTGTTGTCCTCAGCCGACTATAGCGTGACTCGGTAGAGTAAAATAGATACATATATATGATGCGTGCTGGATTCATTGGAATAACATTTTGAACCTTTTAGAGTGACGTAAGGTCGGTATCCTCCGTACACATTATTAAGATTGACTCTTCATCAAGAATCTTATAAGAATCAGGAAGTACCAACAACATTGATAACATAAGAATAAGAGAAGTACCATCAACATCAATCGTTCCATAAGAAGGGAAACAATGTAAGTACTGCTAGCTTCTAAGAGTGGAGTATCTTTGGAAGCTCGTTCATTACATTATGTACAATCGAAGTCGTGAAAAAGAAGGAAAGGGATAGCCTCACATACCTTGTATATACCTCCCAACCTCAAGCTATGCAAATGTCACGACTCCTTAGTCTACAATAAGATAAATGACACTATCGTTATCGTTTAAGCGTCGTAACTATTACGTATCGACCGCAACCTATTTTANTGCACTACTTCCACCTTTTTCGGATCCACCTTGATCCCATCGCTCGATACTACATGACCCAAGAATGCCACTGAGTCTAGCCAAAACTCTCACTATGAAAATTTTGCATATAACTTCTTTTCTCTAAAGTGGTAAGCACCCTCCACTTCCAACCAAGAGGTTGTAAGTTCGAGTCACCCCAAGAGCAAGGTGGGGAGTTCTTGGAGGGAAGGATGCCAAGGGTCTATTGGAAACAGCCTCTCTACCCCAGGGTAGGGGTAAGGTCTGCGTACACACTACCCTCCCCAGACCTCACTAGTGGGATTATACTGGGTTGTTGTTTTTGTTGTTGTCTCTAAAGGTCTGAAGCACAGTCCTGAGGTGTTGCTCATGATCCTCCCGAGTCCGGGAGTACACCAGAATGTCGTCAATAAACACTATGAGAAAGCAGTCAAGATAAGTCCGTAACACACTGTGCATCAAGTGTATAAAAGTTGTTGGGGCATTGGTTAGCCCAAATGACATCACAAGGAACTCATAGTGACCATACCGAGTCCTGAAAGTAGTCTTCAGTACATCTGGCTCCCGAATCTTCAACTGATGATAGCCGGAACGTAAATCAATCTTGAAAAACGCTCTGGCACACTGTAGCTGATCAAATAAATCATTAATACGAGGCAATGGATACATATTCTTCACTCTGACTTTGTTCAACTAGAGATAATCAATGCACATCCGCATAGAACCATCCTTGGTCTTCACAAATAAGACAAGAGCACCCCAAGGTGATACACTGGGCCGAATGAAGCCCTTATCAAGCAATTCCTGTAACTGCTCCTTCAACTCCTTCAACTCAGAAGGATCCATACGATACGGAGGAATAGATATGGGCTGAGTGCTCGGTAACAAATGAATTCCAAAATTAATATCTCTGTCGGGCGGCATGCCCGGAAGATCAGCTGGAAACACATCTGGAAAGTCCCTCACTACTGGGACTGACTCAACTGTAGGGGCATCAATACTGACATCTCTCACATAAGCTAGATACGTGTCACACCCCTTCTCAACCATTCGTAGAGCTTTAAAAAATGAAATAACTCTGCTGGGAGTATACTCTAAGGTACCTCTCCACTCTAATCACAGTAGACCTGGCATAGGCAGCGTCACGGTCTTAGCGTGACAATCAAGAATACCATAATGGGGCGACAACCAGTCCATGCCCAAGATAAAATCAAAGTCTACCAGACTAAGCAATAATAAATTGGCTCTGGTCTCAAAACCACTAAGAGCAATCAAATACGACCGATACACGCGGTCCATAATAAGAGAATCTCCCACAGGAGTAGACACATAAACAGGGGAAGTCAATGTCACGACTCAAACTGGGGGGCCATGACTGGCACCCGGGCCATACCTGCCGAGCACCAATGCACATTTTATCTAATCTTTTTTGTTATCTATAAGGGCCGACGAGATCAATATAAATGATAGACATGAATCCTAAACAACCAACAATGATAGATAATGGGATAAACATATATAACATGGGATGACAAGGCTGTCATGAAGCTATGTATAAGGTACAAGCTGACAAACTGCCATGAGAGACTATACAACAAAAATTAGTAGACAAGGCAATCCAAACTATACATGAGTCGACACCTGTCATGAGCCTCTAAAGGAAGATAAGTACTGCAAAATTGCCAGAACAGGGCCCCGACATACCCATAACATCTATAACAAAAATGCATACCAAGACCAGTGCAAGTCCAGAGAAAGGATCTAGCAAATAACCGGTGAACTGGGCAGCCTACTATAGTGGGGGAGCTTCGCCTACCTGTTTATTAGGACCTGCAGCACGACATGCAGTGTCCACAAATAAAAAGGACGTCAGTACGAATAAAATATTGAGTATGTAAAGCAGGAAAGCATAAGTAAGAACAGTAATGTAAACAGGGATAGAGAATATACAACTTGTAACATCTGGGTACCTCTGAGGGCTACTGACATGAAATCCATGTATATATATATACATAAGATTTTAAAACATACACCTTTGTGGGCATCATCATCATCATATCATATACGGCCATAATAGGCTCGGTAAAAACGTACCTGGCCATCATAAGGCTCGGTAGAATCATACCCGGTCATGTGGAGCTCGATAAAACCCAACTGAATAGTGGTTTCACAATAGGTGTTGTCCTCAGCCGACTATAGCGTGACTCGGTAGAGTAAAATAGATACATATATATGATGCGTGCTGGATTCATTGGAATAACATTTTGAACCTTTTAGAGTGACGTAAGGTCGGTATCCTCCGTACACATTATTAAGATTGACTCTTCATCAAGAATCTTATAAGAATCAGGAAGTACCAACAACATTGATAACATAAGAATAAGAGAAGTACCATCAACATCAATCGTTCCATAAGAAGGGAAACAATGTAAGTACTGCTAGCTTCTAAGAGTGGAGTATCTTTGGAAGCTCGTTCATTACATTATGTACAATCGAAGTCGTGAAAAAGAAGGAAAGGGATAGCCTCACATACCTTGTATATACCTCCCAACCTCAAGCTATGCAAATGTCACGACTCCTTAGTCTACAATAAGAGAAATGACACTATCATTATCGCTTAAGCGTCGTAACTATTATGTATCGACCGCAACCTATTTTACGATGAAACGGACAGAACCTCCCCTATATATATGACTTCCCACAAGTCAATACAATCACCAAACAGCCCAAACAACATCATTAATAATCATATTGAGCCTCCCAAAACAGTCCACCAACCAACAACATTACTACCAAGCCTTTCGATATATATTTCACAAGTTCTAGCTTCAACGACTTAGCCACAACTTGGATAATCTTAAATATATATAGAGTAAGAGGTTCCTTACCTTTAAACAGAAAGAACAACTCCAATTTGACCTTAATTTTCCACGAAATATCCCTTCAATTCTGCCACAAGAACAAGGAAGCGAAACTAGCAATTAATTCGGGTTTTTCGGCACTAGAATTACTTTAGAAGACATGAAATCACCTAGGGTTGATATTAAAAACTTGAAGGTGTATTTACAGAACATAAAACACTTAAAACAACCTCCCACACGAGCTGGAACAACACAAAAATCAGCAACAACAAGAAGAACAAGAAACTTACTAGCGCCACGGGATTCCCGACATTTGATTTGTGTTGTTTGCCCTTTGTTTGGGTCTTGGATCATGAGAGAACCTTGAGAGACTGTTTTTAGGGTTATAAGGTCTGAATATACTGAAAAATAATGACATAAAACGGGGTTGAGGTATCTTATATATGTCCATATGACTTAAACCGACTTTGTGGGCCCCATAGAGAGCAGCTTGGCGCACTCTCACGAAAACGCGAATATCTCTCTATTCCGAGATCGTATCGACAAACGGTTTAATGCGTTGGAAACTAGACTCATAGATCTTCAATTTGATAGGTAGATCACCCCATAATTCCAAGCACATTGGGAGAAATATGCAGTAACATTTGACCTAAAGTTTAAGTAAAATTATAAACCTAAGTTGCGACAACTTTTATCGACTTTTGTTTCATAAGTCGCTTGACTTCAAAACTTATGATACGGATATTATATGATTCAAATACATTAAAACAAGACCTCTTGGGACAGTTAATCACCTCTAGTGTTACCCGAAAATACGGGTTACAACATCCTTGATTCGTTTAACTTCTAATACTTGTTAACCACTCTTATACACCCTTGTATCGTTTAAGACCAAAAGGATTAACTTTTTATCATCTCAAAGATAATCTCTTCTTGGATTTACGTCGACTAACTTACGGCATGATCTAAGGTACGCGAATTTGGGTTGTAACACCCTCTCCCCCTTAGGAACATTCGTCCTCGAATGTAAGGGTTTATGGGGTGTCTAACTCATCGTGGATTCCGACGGAAATTTCCGGCTGAGTTTCCCCTATAAAATGGACACTAGCCAAACTTGCAAGCAGTTAAACCCAACCTATGGCCTTAGAAGGCTATACAAAGCATTAAGGATATGTACATTATCTGCATATCACCATTTTGTATTAAGAAAGAGTATTCTCAAGCTATTGCTTACCTCATAGAGACGTTTCACCTTCTAATGTGTCTTGCGTTCCCCTAGCATCCTTGTTATCTTCAATCTGGAATAGGTAAGGGTATTTAGACTTCATCTCCTCTTCTGCTTCCCTTATCATTTCTTCTGTATTCTTGTTCCTCCACAATACTTTGACGGAAGTTACATCCTTTGTTCTCATCTTGCGGACTTGTCGATCTAATATAGCCACTAACACTTCTTCATATGATAGATCTTCTGTAACTTGTACATCTTTGATAGGGACGACCCGAGAAGGGTCTCCAATACATTTCCTCAACATAGATACACGGAATACCGGGTGAACAAATTCCAATTCGGATGGAAATTCTAACTCATAAGCAACCTGTCCAATTTGTCGAAGCATTTTGTACGACCCAATATACCGCGGACTCAGCTTACCCTTCTTCCCAAATGCATAACACCCTTCATCGGCGAGATCCTCAGGAAAACTCAATCACCAACCTCAAATTCTAGATCACGACGTCGGACATCGGAATAAGACTTTTGCCTGCTTTGTGTCGTCCTCAGTCGCTCGTGTATCACTTTCACCTTCTCAATGGCTTGGTGAATCAAATATGGCCCATATAATTCTGTCTCACCGACTTCGAACCATCCAACTGGTGATCTACATCTCCTCCCATACGGGGCCATTTTAATACTAGAATGGTAGCTATTACTGTAGGATAATTCTATGAGTGCCAGATGGTTATCCCAATTCCCCTAGAAATCTAGAACACATGCTCGTAGCATATCTTCAAGTATCTGAATGGTAAGTTCAGCCTAGCCATCAGACTGCGGATGGAATCTAGTGTTGAGATTCACTTGTATGCCTAAACCCTTCTGAAAAGACCTCCAAAAGTTAGCCGTAAATTGAGCTCCTCGATCTGATATAATAGATATCGGCACACCATGAAGCCTAACAATCTCCTTGATATACAACTTCACATAATCTTCAGTCATGTAAGTTGTCTAAACTGACAGAAAATGGGCACATTTTGTAAGTCGATCAACTATCACCCAGATAGAGTCAAACTTATGATAAGAGCGAGGTAATCCAATAATGAAGTCCATATTAATCACCTCCCATTTCCATGTCAGAATATCTATATTCTGAATCAATCCACCGGGTTTCTGATGCTCGATCTTTACTTGTTGATAATTAGGACACTGGGCTACAAATTTTACAATAGACTTCTTCATGTTATCCCAACCAATACTGCTCCTTAACGTCATGATACATCTTTGTCGAGCCGGGATGGATGGAATATCGGGACTGATGAATCTCAATCATAATCTTCTCTCGCAACCCTCCTACATTAGGCACACATAATCGGCCCTGGTATTTTAGTGCCCCATATTCTCCGATCTCGAAAGCAGTAATTTTACACTGCTGAATGCTCTCTCACAACCGTACTAAGGTAGGATCTTCATATTGTCATGCTTTTACCTCGGCTACCAAAGATGATTCTGATGTATTTTGTACAGCAACACCTCTGTCATCAGAGTCTAACAATCTGATTCTCATATTGGCTAGCTGATGAAGCTCTTTAGTCAACCCCTGTCTACTTGCCTCAATATGTACTAAGATTCCCATTGACTTACGACAGCGTCTGCCACAACATTGGCTTTACCGGGATGGTACAATATCTCGACATCGTAATCTTTTAGTAATTCAAGCCACCTACGCTGCCTCAAATTCAACTCCTTCTGCTTGAAGATGTATTGTAAACTCTTGTGGATTCCAGTGGGGTTTCTTTCACGACATTCCATCTTAAAGGAGCGGCCTACCAGTGGTGGCGGGCATATAAGTTGGATAGTCCGGCTGAGGCAGCTTTACTTACTTGGACTCAATTTTCACATATGTTCATGAGAGAGTATGTTCCTCAGAATCGTAGAGATGCATGGCGCGCAGAGTTTGAGCAACTGCGCCAAAGTTCTATGACCATGTTAGAGTATGCGGTCTAATTCAGTGATTTGGCTAGGCATGCACCAGCCTTGGTTGCTACTGTTCGGGAGAGGGTTCACCGATTTATTGAGGGGCTCCACCCTAGTATCAGATTCAGTATGGCCCGAGAGTTGGAGATGGATATCGCATACCCTCAGGTGGTGCCTATTGCTAGGAGATTGGAGGGTATGTGGATCCGAGAGAGAGAAGAGAGGGAAGCTAAGAGACCCCGAGATTCTGGAATGTATAACAGTTCGCGTGCCTCATCTACAGCTCGTCAGGTAGGTATTATGGGAGTTGTCCTGTTCATTCAGCACTTCCAGCCGCCAACGGTACTCCGGCCATTCCTAGGCCCTAGGATCCCTATTATGCATCGCTAGTGTCTAGTGTAACTCCTGTACGGAGTGCTTCCAGTGGTCAGTCCAATCGATCAGGCCCGAGCCAGTCACAATAGCCACGTCCTTCGAGAGCTTGTTTTGAGTGTGGTGATACTCGACATATGGTTAGAGATTGCCCCAGATTCAGGAGAGGTGCACCTCCACAGATTTCGCAAGCTCCACCTATTCCACAGGGCCCTCGGGCTTCTCAGGCCATGATTACTGCTCTAAATGTCACTCCACCGGCACAACAAGCTAGAGGTGGAGGTCGGACAGGTAGAGGTCGCCCTAAAGGGGGAGGCCAGGCCAGATATTATACCCTTCCCACTAGGACGGAGGCAGTTGCATCCGATTTTGTTATTTGATCCAGGCTCCACTTATTCTTATGTGTCATCTTATTTTGCCCCATATTTGGGCGTATCCCGTGATTGTTTGAGTTCTTTTGTTTATGTATCTACACCCGTGGGTGATTCTATTACTGTTGACCGCGTTTATTGGTCGTGTTTGATTGTTATCAGTGGTTTTGAGACCAGAGCTGACTTATTATTACTCAGTATGGTGAATTTTGATATTATTTTGGGCATGGACTGGTTGTCACCCTATCACGCTATCCTTGATTGTTACGCCAAGACGGTGACATTGGCTATACCAGGTCTACCACGGCTAGAGTGGAGAGGTACCTTGGATCATGTTCCTAGCAAGGTTGTTTCATTTTTTAAGGCTCAACGCATGGTTGAGAAGGGGTGTGATGTGTATCTGGCCTATGTGAGAGATGTTAGTATTGATACTCCTACTGTGGAGTTAGTTCCTGTAGTAAGGGAGTTTCCTGATGTATTTCCAACGAATCTTCCAGGTATGCCACCTGATAGGGATATTGACTTTGGCATTGATTTGTTACTCGGCAGTCAACCCATTTCTATTCCATCATATTGTATGGCCCCAGTAGAGTTGAAAGAATTAAAAGAGCAGTTACAGGAGTTGCTTGATAAGGGCTTCATGATACGCTCAAATTACACCTTAATAAAAGCGGTCGATGTCAAATATAGTAACCCAACTAGGTTGGGGTCGAATCCCATAGGGAATAGGTGTGAAAAGGTTACTTGAGTAGTGTGAAACTTGACTTAATTTGTAATTCTATTCCGTTAGTTGAAAAGAATGTTGCAATTGAGTGAAATGAAGACAAGTAGAATATTGTGAGATTGTGATTAATTTGATTAAGGAAACCAAGGTTGTGTCCCCATTGATGTCATGTAATGCTATCGATGTTAAAATTATATATTTCTAATGGAAAGTCCTTTGATATGCAAATGGTTTCTAAGTGACTACCCACTATTTCCCAATAGTTGAGTAATATCTACCTTTCAAGATTTTCCCAAATGTAAAAGAGTTACAATTGAAAATAACCAATTTGTGCCAAATAGAACCCACTTATTCCTAGGCGATTCCATTAAACAAGGGTTAAAGCCTTGAGTTTTTGGTATTCAATTCTACCAAACCCTAGCATACTTTTCCAAGTGAAGATAGAGTGAAATGGAATTAGTTCATGTTGCAACCACTAACATCACATGAAGCATAAGAACTGAATAAATATCAACCAACCATTATATATATATTCAATGGTAAACACCCCTTAACATTACACCCATCTAGGGTCCACAACCTTAGTAATTAAAACTAACTACTCATACTAAAATCTAAGAACAAAGTGATAAATAGAGTCATAAAGCTTACAAAGATACAAGATTCTCTCTTCAAAAGTCTCCAAAACAATGGTGCATTCAATGCTCTAAAAGTATTCTCTTGTTTTGACTTAGCTACCCCACAAAAACCCTAATAAATCTATTTATAGTTGGCTAAAAGTTAGAGCCAAAATTGAACAAAACTAACCCTGCAGAAAGTTTATGTGACTGCATACTGGTCGCAGATCACGTATGCGGTCCGCATATTATTCAAAATCGCCGCATAATCTCATGTATCCAACCCAGCTCTTGACCTCATTCCAATTATGCGGTCCGCATATACATTATGCGACCGTATATTCCTCCGCATAAGTGCTTCTCAGCTTTCTTGATTTCAGTTATGCGATCACTATGCGGTCCGCATAATCGTTATGCGACCGCATAATTGGTTGAATTTTTTTTTCTTCAGTTAACCAACAATCTGCTTCAGTCTGCGATGGGTATGCGGTCTGCATATGCTTTATGCGACCGCATACTTGCATCATTTCTGCCCTTTTATGGCTTTTTGACTTCTTTTCGATGTTTTTGGATCCTCAAGCCTCATGCACTGCAAAACACCAAAAATTCATAAGAATTAACTAAAAATGCATTGAAAGATGAGCTAAAGTCTATGTAATTGGTCTCAAATGTACCAAAATTCTACGGCACATCAACACCCCCAACTTAAACTCTTGCTTGTCCTCAAGC
>AWOL01S0050988.1:4720-33777 GCA_000715115.1 Nicotiana otophora
GTGTTCTCGCTTGTACAGTTGCTCGGTCTTCTTTGTTTGAGCGCATCAGAGATTGGCAGGATGACGATCCTCATTTACTTGTCCTTAGAGACATAGTGTGGAACGGTGGTTCCAAGCAGGTTACTGTTGGATATGACATAGTTTTGAGGATGCATGGTCGTATTTGTGTGCCTAATGTGGATGGGCTTCATGAGTTGATCCTTGAGGAAGCTCACAGTTCTCGGTATTCTATTCACCCAGGCACTGCCAAGATGTACCAGGACCTGCAGCAGCATTACTGGTGGAGGAGGATAAAGAAAGATATAGTTGCTTATGTAGCTCGGTGCCTAAATTATCAGCACGTAAAATATGAGCATCAGAGACCCGGTGGTTTGCTTCAGCAGATGGAGATTCCTGAGTGGAAGTGGGAGCGTATCACTATGGACTTTGTTGTTGGACTCCCATGGACTCAGAGGAAGTTCGATGCCGTATGGGTTATTGTGGATAGGCTGACTAAGTCAGCGCACTTCATTCCTGTGGCAGTTACCTATTCCTCGGAGCGGTTAGCNACTGTTGGATATGACATAGTTTTGAGGATGCATGGTCGTATTTGTGTGCCTAATGTGGATGGGCTTCATGAGTTGATCCTTGAGGAAGCTCACAGTTCTCGGTATTCTATTCACCCAGGCACTGCCAAGATGTACCAGGACCTGCAGCAGCATTACTGGTGGAGGAGGATAAAGAAAGATATAGTTGCTTATGTAGCTCGGTGCCTAAATTATCAGCACGTAAAATATGAGCATCAGAGACCCGGTGGTTTGCTTCAGCAGATGGAGATTCCTGAGTGGAAGTGGGAGCGTATCACTATGGACTTTGTTGTTGGACTCCCACGGACTTAGAGGAAGTTCGACGCCGTATGGTTTATTGTGGATAGGCTGACTAAGTCAGCGCACTTCATTCCTGTGGCAGTTACCTATTCCTCGGAGAGGTTAGCAGAGATTTATATTCATGAGATCGTCCGTCTTCACGGTGTGCCCATGTCTATCATTTCTGATCGAGGTACGTAGTTTACCTCGCAACTTTGGAGGACAGTACATCGTGATTGGGTACGTGGGTTGAGTTTAGCACATCATTCCATCCTCAGACGGACGGGCAGTCCGAGCGTAGTATTCAGATCTTGGAGGATATGCTCTGCATTTGTGTTATAGACTTCGGAGGATCGTGGGATCAGTTCTTCCCCTTGCAGAGTTCGCCTACAACAACCACTACCAGTCGAGCATTAAGATGGCTCCCTTTAAGGCATTATATGGTAGGCGGTGTCGGTCGCCAGTTGGGTGGTTCGAGCCGGGAGAGGCTCGGTTGTTAGGCACAGACTTAGTACAAGATGCCTTGGATAAGGTCAAGATCATTCATGATCGACTTTGCACAGCTCAGTCCAGGCAGAAGACTTATGCCGACCGTAGAGTTCGTGATGTTGCATTCATGGTCGAAGAGAGAATGTTACTTCGTGTATCACCCATGAAGGGTGTAATGAGGTTCGGAAAGAAGGACAAGTTGAGCCCTAGGTATATCGAACCTTTTGAGATTCTGGAGAGAGTGGGAGAGGTGGCTTACAGGCTTGCGTTACCACCTAGTTTAGCATCTGTTCATCCGGTATTCCATGTGTCCATGCTTCGAAAGTATCACGGCAATCCGTCCCATGTGTTAGATTTTAGCTTTGTCCAGTTGGACAAGGAATTGACTTACGAGGAGGAGCCAGTGGCAATTCTAGCCCGGAAAGTTCGCTAGTTGAGATCAAAGAGTTACCCTTCAGTTCGAGTGCAGTGGAGAGGTAAGCCTATTGAGGCAGCTACTTGGAGTCCGAGTCCGATATGCGGAGTAGATATCCCCACTTTTCACTAGCCCAGGTACTTTTCTATATCCGTTCGAAGATGAACGATTGTTTTAGATATGGAGATTGTAATGACCCAAAAGGTCATCTTATGTTTTAGAACTTGAATCTGCTCTCTTAAGCCATACAAAAACTCATTTTATCCTCCTCGATTTGCGTGCACAGTCCGGGCAGGTTTTCGAAAAGATTTTATGTTGAAAACTAATGAAAATAAGAATTTTTACCTTAAAAGTTAATTTTAGTTGACTTCGGTCAATATTTTTTGTAAACGGTCCCAGATCTGTGTTTTGACAGTGCCGGTGGGTCTATATCAAATTATGAGACCTGGGCGTATGCCCAGAATTGAATTCGGAGGTCCCTAGCTCAAGTTATGGATTATTGATGAAAATTAAAAGTGTGAAATTAATTGTTTTTAAGAATTGATTGATGTTTGGCATTGTTAGTACCATGTTCGTATTTTAATTTCGGAGCCCAGTACAGGTTCATTATGATATTTAAGGCCTGTCTGAGAAATTTGGTGAGAAACGGAGTTGATTTGACGTGATTCAGACCTTTGGTTGAGAAAATAGAAATTTTAAAGTGTTCTTGAGAATTTCATTCGATTTGGTGCTAAATTCGGAGTTCTATGTGTTATTTTAGCGATTTGATCGCGTGAGCAGGTCCGTATGATATTTTTAGACTTGTGTGCATGTTTGGTTTGGAGCCCCGAGCACTCGGGTGAGTTTCGGATAGGCTACGGGATGATTTGCACTTAGAAAATCTAAGATTTTTGCTACATCGGCTGTTCTGGTGTGCCCTTCTTCGCGTTCGCGTAGGTAGTGTCACGAACACGAAAGGTAAAATTGGGCAGGGAAAATTTCTTCTTCGTGATTGCGAAGCATTGGGGGTGGTACCCTTCGCGAACATGATCTGTCTCACGAGAATGCGATAGTTTAAGGGACCTGGGGGAGGGGGTCATGTTCTTCTACGCGAATGCGTCCACTGGGTCGCGAACGCGAAGGCTTGGGGGGAGCTGCCTTACGCGAACACGTAGAAAGTCTCGCGAACACAAAGGCCTTAGGCCGCTGTGCATCGCGATCGTGACAGGCCTCTGGCGAATGCGATGAATGCCTGTCCAGTGACTTAATACAGACTCCAAACACGTGTTTACGCCATTTCTTCAACATTTTTCAAGAACCAAACGGGTAGAGGCGATTTTCAAGAGTCATTTTCTTCCCCGAAGTGTTGGTAAGTGATTCTAAACCATTTTCTTTCAATTGTCCATTACATTTCTTGAATTATCAACCTAAACTCTAGAGTTCATGGTAGAATTAGGGGTTTGGGTAGAAACTAGGGATTTCAAAAATTTGAGGATTTAGACCCCAATTTGAGGTCGAATTCCAAAACTAATTACATATTCGGGCTCGGGGGTGAATGGTAAAAGGACTTTTGTCTAAACCTCGGGTTTTGACCAAGCGGGCCCAGGGTCGATTTTTTGACTTTTTGGAGGAAAATTTGGAAAATTTAATTTATGCAATATAATAGATTCCTTTAGCAATATTTTGATATAATTGAGTCATTTTTGAATAGATACGAGTGGTTTGGTGGTGAAAAGCTGTGGTTGAAAATTAAGTGGCCTTCAGAGCGAGGTAAGTGTTGTGTCTAACCCTGGCTTGAGGGAATTAGGAACCTTAGATTACTTGCTAAGTGAAATTCATGTGAGCGGCGTATATGTGAGGTGGCGAGTACTTATGCACCGCCAATTTACCTGTTTTCCATGTTTTCTCTATTTTTCTTATATTGTCTCATTCCTATGCCAAATTGCTACGTGTTATACTAGTGTTGTTCAATTTATCGTTCTTATCATGTTTATGGATTTTTTTGGTGATAATTGAGTTTTTATTTCAAAGTTATATGCATTGCATTATGGTAAGGGAGAGTGTTAATGCACGAAGGGTGATGTCGTGCCATATTGTGAGTGTTAATGCACGAAGGGTGATGCCGTGCCATATTGTGAATGTTAATGCACGAAGGGTGATGCCGTGCTATATTGTGAGTGTTAATGCACGAAGGGTGATATTGTGCCATATTGTGAGTGTTAATGCACGAAGGGTGATGACGTGCCATGATATGAGAGTTAATGCATGAATGGTGATGTCGTGCCGTTTCTATTAATTTTATGGTGAGATTGAGAGTAATAGCACGAAGGGTGATGCCTTGAATTTTTCCTTACTGTATTCACTATTCCTGTTGATTTATGGTATATTGACTTCTCCAGTGATCATTCTGTTGTAGTTCTTTATCTTGTATTCCCCTCAGTATGTTCCCCTCCCGATATTTTCTGTTTAGTTCTTCATTTATGTTATTTGCATATACACTGTTAAATTGTACAGGTTGATTTGTAGGTGCCTTGCCTTAGCCTTGTCACTACTTCATCTAGGTTAGGCTCGACACGTACCAGTACATGGGGTCGGTTGTACTGATACTGCACTCTGCACTTTCTGTGTAGATTTTGATACTGGCTTGGGTTGATCGGGATTTTGCTATTGGTCCGCTTTCCAGAGACTCAAGGTAGATCTGTCGGCGTTCACAGACCTTGAAGTCCCTGTCTATCTTTTCTGTTCTACTATTTCTTTCATTCAGACAGTTGTATTTCTTTCTGACTATTAGTTGTAGCAAATTCTAGAATGCTCGTGAATTGTGACTCCAGATCCGGGTGGTAGTAATTAATACAGTTTTATGATATTTCGCACTTATTATATTTTATCTTAGTTAATTATTGTTATTTACTGAATGGAAATAAGGAATTGGTTTAATGATTCTCTAACGTTGGCTTGCCTGGCAAGTGAAATGTTAGGCGCCATCACGGTCCCGTCGGTGGAAATTTCAGGTTGTGACAAGTTTGAATTAAATAATTTAACAATTGAGGTCAAAATGAACATTACATAGGGACTATGAATAACTATTGGCCGATACGTATGACCTTAATGAATGAAATTATATATTAGCTATTATATAAACCGTCAATATAACAATGAAGCGCAACGATATAATTAACACATGTTATATGACTACAACCTTAGTCAATGGATTTATATGATTACTATTAATATCTACTTATTATTATGGTTTGAATTAAATAATTTAACAGTTGAAGTCAAAATGAACATTACACAAGGACTATGAATAACTAGTGGCCGATACGTATGACCTTAATGAATGAAATTATATATTGGCTATTACATAAACTATCAATATAACTATGAATCACTATGATGTAATTAACATTAGCATAGTATATGACTACAACATTAGTCAATGGACCTATATTGTTCCTATGAATAACAAATGGCCAATACATATGACCTTAATGAATGATATTATATATTGGCTATTACATAAATGATCAATATAACTATGAATCGCAACGATGTAATTAACATAGGTTATATGACTACAACCTTAGTCAATGAATTTATATAGTTACAATTAATATCTACTTATTATTACGGTTTGAATTAAATAATTTAACAATTGAGGTCAAAATGAACATTACAGAGGGACACTTAATTCATTAATATTTCATAATTAAATTGCTAATTAGGTCCCAAAACTAACAACTGATGTCAAAATTATCATTACAATGGGACTAAATATGCAAAATACATATTTTAATTAGGTTCCTAATCTGTATTTTACTAAAATTTATGGTCAAATATACATTTTTGAACGATTGGACGTGTATATATACACATTCTCCCACGCAACCCTAAAGACATAAATACACACTCTTACACAAACCCTAGAAAATCAACTATGGACTGCTCTCTCAGGTGTGTCGAACGATCCTCATCTTACTCTTCTTTTGATGATAACGAGGAAGAGCATAATTGTAACGAACCGATCGGTCGTTTTGAATATTACAGCCTCTTTACCCCATTTACTGCTCTATTTGTGCTTTATATCTGTATTATGACCTATCGGATTAGTTAGTTCGGGTTCGGAAGGATTTCGGAATGAATTGAGACACTTCGTCTCATAATGGAAAACTTAAATTGAAAAAGTTGACTGAATGTTGGCTTATGTGTAAACGACCTCGGATTTGAAGTCTGATGATTCCAATAGCTCCGTATGGTGATTTTGGACTTGGAAGCGTGTCCGAAAAATTATTTGGAGGTCCGTAGTGGAATTAGGCTTGAAACGATGAAAGTTGAATTTTTGGGAAGTTTGACCGGGGGATTGACTTTTTGATATCGGGGTCAGAATCTGATTTTGGAAATGAGAATAGATTTGTTATGTCATTTATGACTTGTGTGCAAAATTTGAAGTCATTTCGGATTGATTTGATGTGTTTCGGCACAAGATATAAAATTTGAAAGTTCTAAATTCATAGATTTTGAATTGGGGTATGATTCATCGTTTTGATATTGTTTGATATGATTTGAGGCCTCGAGTAGGTCCGTGGTATGTTTTAGGACTTTTTGGTATATTTGGTTGAGGTCCCGGGGGCCTCGGACAAGTTCCGGATGATTAACGGAACAAAAAAATTGGAGTTGTAAGGTTGCTGAAGCTATAGCCCCTTCTAGTGTAATCGCACCTACGAAGGTCTTGGCCACAGGTGCGATGCTGCAGGTGCGGCAGCTCGAGCGCAGGTGCGGAGTTGGAGGGTGTCGGCAGAGGTCGCGGGTGCGATGGGATTTCCACACCTGCGATTGCGCAGATGCGGGCAGAGATTCACAGAAGCGGAAAATGGTGAGGAAGCCGGGCAGCGTAGGTGCGATATTTTTTCTGCAGAAGCGGGTGCGCAGGTGCGAGCCCAGGCTCCACATGTGCGAAAAGCCTGGGCATAATCCTTTAAGTTTGAGGGTTAGATATTTTCACCCATTTTCGGATTTTGGAGCTCGGTTTGGGCGATTTTGGAGAGAACTCTTTTCACACAACTTGGGGTAAGTGTTCTCGACTCCCTTGTGATTATATTTCATGAATTAATCTTCATTTTTGGTATAAGATTATCGAATCTTCAAGAGAAATCGAAGAAAATTCCTATAATTTCATAAAACGAATTTTTGAGTTTTGAACAACGATTTGGAGTCGGAATAGAGTTAAATTAGTATGGTTGAACTTGTAATTGGATGAGTTGTCGAATTTTGTAAGTTTCATCGGATTCCGAGACATGGGCCCCACAGGCGATTTTTGGAGTGTAATTTCGAATTTTATGGGAAAATATTAGTATTTTGATATGGAATTAATTTCTATAATTGTGTAGACTGAATCAAATTTATTGTGGCTAGATTCGAGCCGTTCAGAAGTTGATAAACAGAATGAGATTTCTGGAGCATTTTGATCTTGCTCAGAATTGGATTCATCTTGTTCGAGGTAAGTAACTCTTCTAATCTTGGAACTGATGGTATGAACCCTGAATATACGTATTATGTGAATTGTTTGAAGGTAACGCATATGCTAGGTGACAGGAGTGTGGGTGTGCACCATAGAAATTGTGACGTAATTATTTTCGTAGAATTTTGTTATCAAATAATCTTGGCATTTTCTATGCAGTTTTATATGTTGAAGAAATTTAGCTGAGAATCATATTAAAAATCATGTTGAGGCTATGTGTCGGTATTATTGGGACCCACATATGTCATATTACTGTGAATTATTTGTTTTTAATTAAAAATTTATACTAAGTCATATTCATTTTATTGCATATCATATCTCAGTCTATGTTGTTATTTATTGATACATCATATCATTATTTTCGGGCTATTTTCATGAAA
Source organism: Nicotiana otophora (assembly GCA_000715115.1). Classification (NCBI taxonomy): domain Eukaryota; kingdom Viridiplantae; phylum Streptophyta; class Magnoliopsida; order Solanales; family Solanaceae; genus Nicotiana; species Nicotiana otophora. The sequence goes on from AWOL01S0050988.1 coordinate 12,347, forward strand.
TTTTGAGAATATGAGAGAGAGACTGGAGAGATTGATGACTGAGGGAGGCCGAGGGCCTGACTGTGAGGATATTTTTGGGATCGGGCTGTACGCCGCAGCAGGCCATGTTAGCTTTATATATATTATTATTATTATGTGGATTGGGGTTGCCCGCCTGCAGCATGCCTTAAAGGCTTTATATAGCACGTGAGTTGTCCGTGCAGTACGTGAGTTGTCCGTGCGGTTTATAACGCTTGGGCAGAAGGAGCCCCTCCGGAGTCTGTATACCCCCAGTGAGCGTGGTTGATATTATTGAGGGATGGATCTTCGCTGGATATGGATCTTGTCTGAAGTATTATATATCTGGAGATGAATCTTCTCCACGGGCTGGATTGGCCCTACTCGGCAGTGAGTGACTGATGATCAGTTGATGTGTATATTCCGGGATGGATTTTTCCTGGGTCGGATTGGCCATATACAGTACTGAGTGATTGGCATGATGAGTAGAATGTGTTAGAAAGTGAGATTGAGTACTCTAAGAGTGTGAGTACATGAGTTTATCTCTGAGATACATTGCATTGACATGCACACATGACATACATGCATAGAGATATATTTTTTCTCATGCCGTGGGGTATCACATCATTCATGATTTCTCACACATGATGACAGATGGGCATAGTGATGCATTTGTTTTACACTAGTTATCTGGAAAGAAAATGAGACATCTTAATTAATATTGAAAGGATTTTTGGAAAAATTATTGTTTTTCAAACCTATTCATATTTTTGGCAACTTCGATAACGATTTGGGCTTTCACTTATGTACTTGGAAGGCAGAACTATTTTCAGAAATCATGATTAAGCTGAACATTTTATCTCTGAGTTACTTCTTTTGTTACTTGCTTGATGTTGTTGGTTATTGGTGGTGGACCCGACCTTGGTACAAGCTCGTCACTACTTTCAACCTAATATTAAGTTTGTTGCTTATTGAGTCCATGGGATCGGTTGTACTCATACTACACTTCCGCACCTTGCGTGCAGATGTTGGCTGCTGATGTTGTTGTGCTCATTGGGAGTTAGATCTGAAGATGTATCTGCGTTACGGTGGTAGCAGCCTCTTGTTCTTGGTTAGATTCATAAAACTCTGTTTATGTATTTTTCAAATAGATGATGTATTTACTTCATACCAACTTTGTAAGCTCTGTTCTTAGAAGCTCATGATTTGTACTACCAGTCCTTGAGGAATGTATAAGATTTAGATATTTTCTTTTACTTAATTGTCTTGTTAAATTACATTAGAATTAGATAGTGGATAGTTGGCTTACCTAACGGGTTGGGTTAGGTGCCATCACGACTGGTTGGATTTTGGGTCGTGACAATAATCCAATATTTGAAGTGCTTATGAGTTTGGGCTAAATGAGTTTCTTACTATTATTTTTTATGCCTTAAATCCAAATAAATATATGCATCGGTATATTTTTTATGCCTCCGGTAGTGTGGCTTTGTGTTTTATAGTTTAGGGTTAAAACTTATTACTAATAGTTTTTTCTTCTGTTTGTAGCATATTCCAAAACGAATCTACGAGCATCTCCTGAAACAAATAACATTGTGCTTCTTTAATATGGTGGCAAAGAGTGATTTGTAGGATTGACCACCGGTGGAGAATGATATCAAGTGAGGTTGGGTCGTTAAATTTGAGTTCGTTGAAATTGCACCATTGTTTGCTGTCTTCAAAGCGCAAGTAAAAGGATAAGAAACTTCTGAAGATCCGGTTGAAATTAATTAGTTTTTAGGTTATGTTTGTGTTGTTTCTTCCTTTTTTAGCTTTTATTTTTAAGTTCATCCAGTTATAGTATGTGTACTTTTATTTTCTATTGAACTATGAATGATATCAAATTTCTATCTTTATCCAGCTCTCGTATGTTTTTTGTTATAACTGTATCTTTATTTTTTTAATTTTTATATCATTTCAAAAGACTAAAATAATCTTGAATTCGAAAGAGTTAGGAAGAGTAAATAAGAGGTGTAAATGCTTTATTGAGAAGTTAAATGGTTGGCATGTGAATAGTTTTGTTAGTAAATAAGATTTAATATCTACACTGGGATTCAAAAATTATAGTTATCAATACAATTTTGGTAGCCAAAATAGTTAATACAATTCAACTAATACCATTAGTTTCGACAACAACTCTATTCAAACCAAACCAGATAGTCGCACCAGTAATAGGTTGTTCGTTCACTGACATGATTCTTTAGGCTAACTAAAATGGAGTATTCTTTAGACTAACTAAAATGGAGGATTCTTTAGACTAACTAGAATGTAAGTAATTTCAGTGGTTAAATTATTAGGCTAATTAAGAATTTATTTTTCAAATACTAGAAGAACATATATGGCATCGATCGTACTTGTGTGAGTTCACGCACTTAGCTACTTTGTGATCATAATGACAATGTCATATGTACCATATGGAAATATACAAACTCAAATATGTCAAAAGACTCATATTATGATTTTTTTTCCAGATTTGCTTTCACAAATTAGAAAACTTATACAATAATATCTTTATCGAAATATTTTCTTCGGCTCTAAATAAGTACCCGTATAAATGAATATCTTGTGTCCGGTCAAATACTAAATGATACGCACATGGATAGATGTAGTATTCTAATGACAAGTTCCGTTGAATCTATAACTTCAAGTTAGACTGTAAATTTATTTATGAAAATTAGTGTGGTAGAAAACCTATTCACTCACACTTAGAAGAACATAGGTGAGTAAGAGATGAAAAAACAATCAAGTATTAGGTTTGTTTAAGTATTAGGGCTTTGAACAGGGATAAAATATACCTTAGGATTTTGTTTTCGGGCATCTAGGGTTGTTTAAATATTAGGACTTTGAAAACCTTATTATACGAAAGATATACGAAATACACAATTAAGTATATTTATATTCATGAATAAATTCGAAATGTATACGCATATACTACAAAAAAAGATGAAAAAATATGTTTATGGAAAAGAGGGTTTGCATGCTTGATATTTCCATGTATTGGGAAGACAAGCATTCAATGGATGAGAGAGAATCCACGAGAGAAATTCAAAACCTAACGGGAAGGGCATTTTTGGTATAAAATTAGCAAAGAAACCCAAATTTGGGTGTGATTTTACATTAATAACCCCATTTAGGCCATTGTGGCCAAAAAGAGTGTGGCAGAAAGGAATTTTCCTTACCGGAAATCTTCTAATGAATAACCTAAAAAAATAAAGTATGATACCTACAATAATATGTTAGAATATAAATTAAATTGGAAAAAAAAGGACAAGCATGCAGTCATCCAAACCGACCAATAATTATAGTACTAATAGATTATTTTGCTAGCTGTGACCCATTTGTTCTTTTTATGTAGTATGATTTAATATAAGTTTAACTTAATTCTTTGTCGGACTAATAAATAGCTATGAGTATGTTTTAAGTTTTATTACTAGTGAATCTGACCTTGAAAGAACATCCTTAACAATATTATCACTTTAATTAGAATCTTTAAGCACATGCTTACAACCTGGATGTTCTAATAACATTAGTTATAGATGCTTTAATCATCAATTAATGATTTACAATCTTATAGTTGGCCTTTTCCGGTTTTCTCAAAAATCAGATGCACAATTCATTTTATTCCTAAAATTTGTCTAATTTAGAGAACTGGTTAAAATTTGATCATCCTTATGACCATTTTTTAACCTATTTTTTCATATCTTACATAGGGGCTGAACTAAAGTTAATACGCTTAAGTTAATTCAGAACTAATACATTAGGTTCATCTCTGCAACCGAGGAGGTGACTTAAACGGTCAATAAAGTAGTGAAAATTTTGGTAACTACAGTTCAAATTCAAGCAAACACAAAAAATATTATTTATTTTTTTCCCCTAATCCTTGGTCGACAAAGTTCTTCAATACTTGTGTTAGTGAGAGGTATAAGGTATCAGGATGAATATTGAGGCGTATGCAAGCAATGGCTCAAACACCACCGACCTCGCTCTTGCATTCCGAAGACAAGTTAAGCTCTTCCAACTACCGGATGTTGATGGAATTTATAGTTCATCATTTCTTTGCTTACCAAAAGTCAAGAATATACAACAACAATAAAATTCAGTGGAATCTTACAAGTGAGGTTTTGGGAGGGTAGTCTGTACGTAAACTTTATTCCTATCTTGTGAATGTAAAAATATTATTTTCGATAGACTCTTAGTTCAAAGAACAATACAAAAGAAAGCAGTAACAACATAAGTGAAGAATATGACGTTTCATAATGATAAGTACTTAATTAATAGTTAAGTGAATGTTCGAATGAATCATTTAAACAAAATTTTGAGTATAAGCTAATGGATTTAATGAACGCAAGCCACCTCTATATAAGATTAAAATGAACGTAAAAAACAATTCATGGTTGTGCACCTTTTTCTTTTTCAGGACTTAAAAAAAGTGGACTCAAGAAAAAAAATATTCCGTTGCCGGGACTTGAACCCGGGTCTCTCGGGTGAGAGCCGAGTATCCTAACCACCTAGACTACAACGGATTGTTATTTACAAGTCACGCACTTATAATTAAATAACCATGATCTCTAAAAATTAGAACTAGTCCAATTATCATCTTAAGTTTAGTTCACTGATCAATATTTAATATTTTTTAAATAAATTTAACATACTGAATTAAATAAAAAAGATTTAAGTAATATGTTCAATAGAAAAAGGATGTTAAAGCTAAATTTACGATCTTCAAACCATGTGTTTTATTTTCTGTTCCAGTTGCGTCGAGGGTCTCGAATTCTTTTGCAAATGAGGCTGACAATTCAAGCGTGCTATTTTGGGGTGTCACATTGTCTACGCGATTCTTATGGAGATCTGATGTATTCCTGGGATATAAAAATTAGAGATAGGCTGAGCTAGTTTTTTTTATTACGGGTTTGATCGAACTCAGTAATTTTAGTATAAATTATATATTTGTGTTAGAAAATTCAATGATTATAAACAAATTATTAAAAAAACTCAGTAACTTAACAACACTAGAATTGGAACTCGTATACTTTAAATCATGATTCCGTCTCTCGGGAGAGGACACACTTATGTCATTGTAGAGGCCAGAACTGCGTTGGAAGCTTAAAACATTTTGTGTCCAATAATCATGTTAATTTGTTTTCCTTTTTTGTAAAATGATTCTTTATTTTTCAATTATTTAGTATTATCCTATATAATATATGTCATTTAGGGTATGTTATAAACTCTAAAATGATGAGAAGGTATTTGATTTTATCTAATTCTTATTTTTTGCACACTTGAAAAGAGTGTAAAGAGTGTATGACATTTCCTACTTTCATTAGTATTAGTAGGGCAAGGGATCGCCCCGCCCCCACCCACCCACCCACTTTTTTTCAAGGCCTCGCGAATACTTATAATATTCTTATTTGAGTATTAATAATAAATAATGAAGGAAGTCTTGGTGTAAGTGGTAAAGTTAATACTATGTAATTAAAACGTTACGGGTTTGAGTCGTAATGTCACGACCCAAAATCTAACCATGGTCGTGATGACGCCTATCGTGTTACAAGGCAAGCCTACTTCCCAAAATATTACTACTAAACCGATTATAAGAATTTAATAAAATATTTCAACATTTAAATTTTTCATAAACTAAATCAACTCTAAATATAATATAGAAAAATACGGAAACGAGCCTCAAATATCGGGGTGTCACTAAGTCATGAGCGCCTAAAATTATATACTAAGATATATAAACTGTCTAATTGTCCAAAAGAAGAAATGACAAAAGGAGTAATAAGGTCTTGCGGACGCTAGCAACTACCTTGCAATCTCCACAGATAGACGGCATGAACTCAACGATTGTCGCGCTCTAACTCACCTGGATCTGCACATAAAGTGTAGGGTGTAGTATGAGTATAACCACCTCAGCAAATAACAGAAATAACTAAGGAACTGAGCAGTAGTGACGAGCTAAGTAAACGAGTCCAATTATTTATTTTCACAATTTAAAAATAAACATAAATAAACAGGTAAATTCCATAACTCAGTAAATGCCACAAAGAAGCTTAACAGATAAATGCAGCAACAACACAAATAAATACAACCTCACACCAGTGTCACTCCATTACTCATCACTCGTACTCAGCACTCAACACTCAAAACACTCAACACTCTGCGCTCACTGGGGGTGTGTACAGACTCCGGAGGGGCTCCCAAAGCCTAAGCGCTAAGCATGGACAACTCACGTGCCATAATATATATCCCTAGATCCGCACGGTCAACTCACGTGCTACGCGGACAACTCACGCGCTATGGTATCAATACCTGGATCCGCACGGACAACTCACGTGCCTCAATCAAATACCTCACAACAGGCCCTCGGCCTCACTTAGTCATGTACCTCTCTAGCCTCACCATCATCAACAAATAAGGGAAACACAACCCACGTCAAGTATCAGAGCATATCAACAAAATAATAGGGACTGAGGTAAACATATGCAATAATTTCTATGACTGAGTACAAATAACGTGAGCATGAATGAAGTCTAAATATGATCTCTAACGTGAAGGCAGATAAGTTCACCAACAAGTAAATGCATAAACATAGATAGTGGTTATTAGGCCTCACAACCTCACGGGACGGACCAAGTCTCAATCCCTCGAGGTATACACCCACACGCCCATCACCTAGCGTGGGTATCACCTCCAAACAATCACGTGATGTCAAATTCTCCGGGTTTATACCCTCAAAGCTAGAGTTAAAACTATTACTTACCTCAACAACGTAAAATCCTACTCCGGAATGCCCTCGTCTTTGGACTCGGTCTCCCAAGGTTTCGAATCTAACCAAACTCAGAATACTACTATCAACATGTGCTAAAGAATCGAATTCCACAATAAAAACTACAAAAAATGCCAAAAATTCAAAATCGGCCAAAACCCGGCCCCCGGGCCCACGTCTCGAAACCAGTCAAAAATGGCAGAATTAGAACCCTCGTCCTCTCCCGAGTCTAACCATATAAAATTTATTAAAATCGTACTGTGTTTGATCTCTCAAATCCCTACCTAAAACTCTCCAAAACTCAAGCCCTAACTCCCTTAATTTCACTTTGAAATCATCAATCAAATCCCAAAAACGAAGATGGATTCATGAAATATAACCAAAACCGAGTAGAGAACCCTTACCCCAATCCCTATGGTGAAAATCGCCTCCACAATCGCCCAAATACGAGCTCTCCAACTCAAAATATGACCGAATGAGCAAACCCTTGTTTTATATATTTTTCTGCAAGCTATTCTGCTTCGTTTCTAGTGCCAAACAATCCCGAAACTCGCTTTTTATGCCTCCAATGGATTCCTTATGAAATTCTAGTCAAGTTAGGTTTTTGAATCACTCAATTTGACCTTATAATGAAGGAGATATGTAGGTTTTAATATTTGCAAATAGTGCAGATTTTTAAATACGCCGTCAGTGACAATTTCGTAATTAATCTGAAAAATCTAACAATCTAATTCTTAGTAAAATGACCATAAAATCCTCATACGATATCCAAATTCGACGATTCTTTTTGCTATGGGCCCGTAATTACGATACAGATCTAATGCTTCAATCAAAAAGGAAATCAGAGCTCATTTTTTTCAATATAATATCATTTATACTTGAAGAAACGACGTCGAAACATAAGAAAAACGAGCGCAACACAATCCAAATCTATCCGAAACTCACCCGATGAGTTCGTTTATTCATAAGTCAACTTTCGGTTGACTTTTCTAACTTAACTTTCTAACTAAGGGACTTAGTGTCTCATTTCACTCCAAAACTATTCGGGACCCAAACCTACCAACTTGATACAACTCAACACCGCTGAACAATATATAAAGAAGCAGAAATGAAAAAAAGAGGACTACAACTTTCGGAACGACCGACCGGATCGTTACACATAAAAACTACATCTTAAAGAAATATGAGATAAATCAGACACTCGTAGTCCCACCCCTCACTGTTAGTAATAAACAAGGACATCAGAAAAATTTCCCCTTAAACAAGGCCCCCACATGCCACAGCTCCAAAACTACAAGATCTTTTCCTCTTTTTGCTTCCATTTTCTCATTGTACACTCTCCCCATGTTCACAACTAAACTTCACAAACTCTGCTACTCAACTGAAACATACCTTCACCATATAATCAATACATTCCTCTCCAATAGAACCTCTGAACTTAAAACCCTTCTTAAATCCCACGCTTTCATAATCACAACTGGCCACTCAAACAACGGTTACATAGCAGCAAAGCTTATATCTTTATACGCCTCTAACAAACCCCACCTCATTAATTCAAGAAAAGTGTTTGATTTAATCAGTTTTAAAGACCCTTTTCTTTGGAATTCAGTTATCAAAGCTTATTTCTCCAATGGGTATTATTCAGAAGCTCTTGATTTTTACTCCAATATGCGGGGTTTTAATGCTCTGCCTAACCAGTTTACGATTCCCATTGTTGTTTCTGCTTGTGCGGAACTTGGGTTGATTTATTATGGCAAAAATATTCATGGGTTAGTCTCAAAATTGAATCTTTTTCACGGTAATAATGCTGCTGTTGGATCGTCTTTGGTTTATATGTACTCGAAATGCGGGTTTATGGAGTATGCTGCTGATGTGTTTGATGAAATTACTGTGAGAGATGTGGTTTCTTGGACTGCAATTGTAAAGGGGTATGTGGAGAATGGGGAGAGTGAGAAGGGGTTGGAGTATCTTTGTTTGATGCATAAGAATGGGGAAGGTGAGGTAAGGCCGAATTTTCGGACTTTAGAGGGTGGATTTCAAGCTTGTGGAAATTTAGGTGCATTGTTAGAAGGGAAATGCTTGCATGGGCTGACAGTTAAGTCTGGTTTTGGTAGTCATCACGTTGTTCAGTGTTCTGTTCTGTCAATGTACTCAAAATGTGGGTCGGTTGAAGAAGCATATTGTTCGTTTTGTGAGGCTGATGAGAAGGACTTGCTTTCCTGGACGTCGATAATTGCTGTTTATGCAAAGTTTGAGTGTATGGTCGAATGCATTGATATGTTCTTGAAAATGCAGGCCAGTGGGATAACCCCAGATGGGATGGTAATTAGTTGTGTGCTTTCTGGTCTAGGTAATTCCATGAAGATTTTTGAAGCTAAGGCTTTCCATGGATTCATCTTGAGAAGAAACTATGTTGACGATCACATGGTCTGTAATGCATTATTGGCCATGTATTGTAAGCTTAGACTCGTGAACTTGGCGGAAAAGTTATTTGATGGAGGAAATGGACAAACTACAGAGGCTTGGAACATAATGGTGATTGGCTATCTCAAAGCTGGGTTAGAAGGCAAGTGCATTAATTTATTCAGAGAAATGCAACACTTGGGAATTGAATGTGATGTCAACAGCTTGATAGCTGTAATTTCTTCTTGCTCCGGGTTGGAAGGATTCCATTTAGGTCTTTCCCTGCATTGCTGTGTTGTTAAGAGTCTGATGCTTGAAAATGTTTCTGTTGCCAATTCTCTAATAAATATGTATGGAAGAAGCAAGAACCTGAGTTTATCGTGGAGACTCTTTTGTATGATGACTAATAAGGATGTTGTCGCGTGGAACACAATGATGACTTCCTATATTAGTTGTGGAAAATTTACAGAGGCCTATGGCCTATTCGATAAGATGATTGCAGAAAGCTACAAGCCTACTATTGCGACACTGCTGATTTTGCTCTCTGCTTGTTCTCAAGTTTCGTCCTTGGAGAAAGGAGAGAAAGTTCATGAATACATCAAGGAAGTTGGGTTTGAAAAGAATACTTTGCTTGCTACGGCTTTGACTGATATGTACGCGAAATGTGGAAAGCTAACAAAGTCTAGAGAAATATTTGATTCAATGGATAAGAAAGATGTCGTCTCCTGGAATGTACTGATCTCAGGTTATGCTATGTATGGAGAAGCAAAATCTGCTATAAAAATTTTCAAACAGATGGAACAGTCGGAAAATAAGCCAAAAGAACTGACTTTTCTTGCTGTTCTCTCAGCTTGTGCTCATGTTGGGTTGGTTGACGAAGGAAAGGCCATATTTAGCAGAATGAAAGATTATTCTTTGATGCCTACACTGAAGCACTACGCTTGTATGGCCGATCTTTTAGGTCGTTCTGGTAATCTGGATGATGCTGAAGCTTTGGTTTTGTCCATGCCGATTGCTCCTGATTCAGCTATCTGGGGTTCTTTACTAAGTTCTTGTAAAATTCACTGTCAGGTTGAGAAGGGTATAAGAATTGCAAAACATGCTATTGAATCCGATCCAGAAAATGATGGGTACTATGTAGCAATCTCAGACCTATATAGTTCTGTAGGAATGTGGGAAGAGGTTGAAATGGTGAGGAAAATAATGAAGGACAGGAAAGTGAGGAAAGAAGTTGGTTGGAGTACAGTATAATTTGCGCAGCTACTTGGGAGTCTTTAGCAACTCAAGTAATGGTAGTATCAACCTGATGAAGATTTGGTGCAACTAAAGGTTTCACTCTGCCAGAAATGTTCAATAAGCACCACATTTTCTGTGCTTCATTTGCTTTCACGTGGTGGAAAACAATGGCTAATCGATGGTATTATTGAGATGGTTTTCAGGTGATGTCCAGGTAACGAGCCCTATATTTCAGTGGGCTGAGCGAGAAGGATGCATCCATTGATCATGCCTCTTGTTCTTTGGCTGATGATAGTAATCTGATTTTGGGCTTGTAGGATGAATAAGTTGTAGTTTCTTTTATCCTTTCAAGTTCAGCCCTTCGATAATGTATCTATGTACGAGAAAGGAGAAATTTTTATGTTCTCCGTGCTCATTTTGGTACATCGGAGTAGCAACAAATGAAATATGGCTGTACACTTGATGAACGTCTACAGCTACAGCATTCTGGACCGGCCCTAGATTTGGAACTTTGAGTGCATCGCTGGAGTTTCGGAGCTTAGGTATAGCTTAGGAGGTACATAATTTGGCCATTGAGGCTACCAAGTCAATTCTTTCCAGGGATTATGAAAATGTGAATCTCTTGAGGGCACAGCCTTGAGGTAGCCAAGAAAAGTCTCTAACATGGGAAATTATCTACTAGATTTTATGTGATGGCATCGCTGGTGTAAGACTCACCATGAAATCCATACATGGGCGGAGCTTGTGGTCTCTATTTGGAGCTTGCATATGATGTGGGGAGAGGTAGCATTGGCGGAAAAAGCTACCTAATACCTATGCTGGTGAGAGGTAGCAAATAACTTAGGCATGTCAAATTACTTGATAAAATAGTCCAAGGCATGCGAAAGTTAGTCTAAACTGCACCATAATTTCTCAGGTGTTAGGACTAGAATGTACTATTAAACAGTAGCCTCACTCAATCATCCTCCAAACAAGTGACTTGCAGTTAAGAAAGTTGTGCACTTCCTATATTTGTTTTGTCTTGATGGATCAATGATGATGACATATATCTGTTTAACACTTCAAACGTTTAAATTACCAAACATTGCACATACGAGTTTTAAGGCTTTATTTTTACCCTTAGGGGTCGTTTGGTATGAGGTATAAGAAGGTATAGTGCTGGTATAAAAATTTAATACCACCTTAATACTTCGTTTGGTTAGCAAATATGGTATAAGTTATCCCGGAATTATAATTAGTACCGGGATAATTTATACCTTGTAGAGGGTGGGTTAATTAGTACCGGTATAACTTATAGTTTCTTCTTAGAAATTATGCAATTGTTATTTTTAATACAACATACCAAACAGTGGATAAAAAAACAATATCAGGGTAACTAATCTCAGCATAACTTATCACAGCATAAGCCGTATTCAAACCAAACGAGCCTTATTGATAAGTTCAGTAAAATATAACATCTGTTTAGACCTTAAAAGTATAAGAAAATGATCCTAAGAGATCTCATTTATTCTTTTTACTTATTGGACAACAAAACAAAATCTCCCGACCTTCAAATCTTGAGAAATTAAGTATCCACAAATGACACAAGGTAACCACTTTTAAGCATACTATTTAAAATATATCAATAGTTTATAATGTATTTAAAAATTATTTAAAAATTAGTTAATTCGCTCAAAATTCAGGATTCCGTGTCCTGAAGTTTAAACCTCAAAGTTCAAATTTTAGAATTGTACTAGAGTTCGAAAATTGTGTCAAATCTTATGTCTTAGAATTTTAAATTAGTAGCTCAAAAATTCAAGGTACTTAGTATTGGAGTTTGGTTAAATTGATTAATCTTTAAATACATTGTAAATTATGATATCAAGCTTAAAAGTGGCTACTCACTTCTCCAACCATTTCATTAACTTGGGTAAACATAAATACAGCAACAACAAAAAACCCAGAAATTTGGTAAGATGTATGCAGACCCAGGCTGTTTCCGATGGGTAAACATAAATACAAACACAAAAAATTAACAAGAGAAATACAAAACACAGCCAAAAATTCATTTCCAAATATTAAGTATCGAAAGAGATCAAATAAGGAACACATAACAAAATGTTCATTCATCTCCATAGGAAACAAAGAAAAAAGCTTACATTTGCCTATTAGCAGCTTCAGTAACAAAAGGCAAGTAAGGAGTTTTCCCAAGGATACAACTAACAAGCCCATAAACAAAACATCCCACAACAAACACAAAAAGCCCATTATGCATCATCATTGTAAGTTTCAGCCCAATTCCAGATTGACCCGGAGAGAATATCCGCTGAATCAACATCGGTACCACCAATAAAACGTCAAGAACAACCGCTTGAAGCGCATTGAAACGGGCGTAACGGTTTAGACTCTCGTTCCGTACAATACTTAAGTAGAGGGCGAAGAAGGTGACAAAGCTAGCGTATGGGATTGAACGGTAGAGTGAGAGAAGTGGAAGAATTGGCTGAAATGGGAGAGTTAGGGAAGGGTATTGAGAGAATAAGAAGCGGCCGTATTGAAGGCCGTTGAAAAAGGGGAGAAAGTAAGCTACGGCGGAGATTAAGCGGTCTGTGGCGGGGATTGGGTTGTAGGTGGCGGAGATGGAATTGAGCTTGGTTTGTGTTTGGGCTTTTTGGGCTTGGAGGAGTTTGGGGATGGTGGGTTTGAGGGGGTGGGGTAAGAGGAGGTAGTGGGGTGTGAGAGGGGTTTTGGGTTTTAGGGTTTTGGGGAGAGTGAAACGGAGGAGAGGGATGGAGGCCATTTTTGGAAAATGAGAGTTTTTGGGAGCTCCCGTTGGGTATTTAGATGGATTTTTCTTCTGGAAAGTACAACATGGACAGCACAAGGTACTATAGAGTACAGTATGCCAATATTTGGATTCTAACCGTAGAAGATTCCAAATTTAGCCTAAACAAAGACACATAGATAGATACTCAAAACTGGCACCAAATTCTGTTCATGAGATACAGTTTTCTTAATAATTTGTCCATTAGTATTGTTAAGATATTTAACTGAAATTTGATGAACACTTTAAGCCCCGTTTTGGCCATAGATATTGGCAAGTTTTTTTCAAAATTGTTTTGGTACATTTTTTAAAATATTGCTAATTGTGAGTAGAGCATTTTCTTAGTACTGGACTACTTGGTAATCAATTAATGATTAAAAAAAAACAACTTGCTATTTTCAATTAATTCAACTATGATTATATATGGCTTGACAAAACATATCCGAATTCGCCAACCTGTCAATATCTAGATTGCATACATGAGGGAAGGTGTATAAAAAACAAAAACATAAAAATAATTCAAAAAGTAAAAAATGTTAATTCCGTTGCCGGGACTTGAACCCGGGTCTCTCGGGTGAGAGCCGAGTATCCTAACCACCTAGACTACAACGGATTTCTGATGTGCTCTGCCCAGGAAACTTTATTATCTGTCTACTTTTGTTCTTTCTCAATGACAGAGACTAAATGAGAGAAGATTTATCATCTTATTTCTTGACGTGTATTTTCAAAGAAAAGATAGAAATTCCTCTATAAGTTCAATTATTATTTGAATAATAGTTTACAAGTTGACAATCTCTAATATTATCATAATACAGTCGGACCCCTCTATGACAGAATTGTATAACAGTCATTCATTATAAAATTTAAGTTTTTTTTGGAACCGATTTTTATGTTATGTTATAATATATGTTTTCTATAATAACACTTCACTGTAACAGTCAAAAGGTTATAAAAAAAATTGACTACAGTGGTAAACGACTATCAAAGTTGTTATACTTCGTACGGTAAGAAGAATAACTGGTCGCCATTCAATATTCAACTCTAGTTTGTTCAAGAAAAAAATGGAATTATATATGAAAATTCTCTCAATTTAATGCTGTATAACAGAGCAGCACCATTTTAGTTTTTTCAAAGATCTATTTGAACTCAGTTCGTTGTACTTATATTCTTCTCCCTTCTCTCTTTCCACAGAATTATCCTAATTGCTTTCTCCACTATTCTTTTCTTTCAAAAAAATAAGGTCCCATTTGTATCGAGAATAAGTTTCAAGTTTTGAAGTTGTGTTTGTTTGATAGTCTTTGCAACAACAAAAAAAATGGGGGGCAAAAAATCAAAACTTCGAAAAAGTTTACAGCATTCTGGCAAAGAATGTCAGATAACATCCTTTGCAAAACCAGCATTATATAATTTCCAAACAATGTATAATTTCCAAACAATGTAACTTAGACAACTATACTCCTGAAACATTTGGGTGACAATATACAAAATTGAAGTCTAGCTTACACTATATTGCCATAATGCAGGTCAATAATATGAAAGAAGACGTATCGACATATCTCAATATACTTGCCATTTTCACTTCCTATATTCGTTTGCCTTTATCGACAAGGCAACTTTTCTGGAAACGAAAACCACATTCTTCGAGTGAAAAAAGGGTTAGAAAGACGATATGTGGACATGGAGGAAGATCGAATATGATCTCTAGAAATCATTTGCCCGCCTTCTTAATTCATTCAATTCTTTCTCAATCTCTGAATCTTGAAATTGCAATGTTGAGCTTGAACTGGCAACTGTCGTTCTACCTGGTGGAAGCTCCCCTTTCTGCTAAGACAATAAAAGGAAAACTTAATACTGGAGATTTTGAAGGAAATAGCACATCAACAAGCAAGCAGATCGTGTTTTATACACAATTTTTGTATACCTTGCCCATCAAATAACGAGAAAGCAGATTATACTCAAATACTCCATCACCCCATATGCTCTAGTTTTGTCGTTTTCCAGGTAAAAAGAGAGATACATACTCTTCTTGCCAGTCATCAGATTTGATAACATGAAACTTATATTGTGATGCAAGGTACAACCCCACAAATGTTCTCAAAATCTTTTTTGCTGGAGCAAATTATCTAATGTACATCATTTTACTGAGTTTTGGATTTTGTTGGTTCCTTGGATTTTATATAGGAACCATTTTGTTTATCTACTTTGTGTCCACTGAAATGCCTATTAAAAGAATAGAGAAAAAGCTGACTTCTCTCTAGAATTTCTCTCTAGAAAATCGTCGTTGACGCACTGACGGTGACCTAACGTGCGCCTCTGCCGCCATGGGTAGAGGGAGACCTAAGAGAGTGGTTCCGCTCACAAAAACCGATCAAGGAAATAATAAGCAAAACTACAGTTACTGGGAAGGATAAGGTGAGAGATAATGAGCAAATGCATAGCCCTCAGATTTCAATGGAACAGTTACAACAAATGGGTGAGATGTGGCCCGCCTCTGCAAGGAGCGAGCTCAACTCAATCAATCCCAACAGGAGGTGGAAGCCAAAATTCAATGCGAAACCAAACAAAGGTGACATCAACTAGGGCTCCAAATGCAGAGACGATTGAGGCTGATATGGAGAATCAGATGAAAGTTGCAGAACAGCGTGGTACACACAAGCCAATCACGATCCACAAACAATTGGATGCAGAGCAACAGAAGAACAAAAAGGAATGGGTGAACCTATTTGCTGGGAATAATTTAGCAGCAAGAGGTATGAGTCTCAAATTTGTCGCACCTATGATAAAGGATGGTGAAAAAGTAGTCGAACTAGATAGCGAGGAAGTCGATCGAGAAACAGCAAAATGGAAGCATGCAATTGTTTTGTATGTAGTAGGAGACTCTCCCTCAATAGGAGCTTTGGATCGGTTCATTGCTGCTCAATGGAATTATTGCTACCAAGCCTAAAATTTACTTCCATAACGATGGATACTTTGTGGTTAAATTTAACTGTGTGGAAGATCGGGATGATGTGCTGCTGTCCGGTCCACACACTACAAGAAGTAAGCCTATCATTGTCAAAGCATGGTCGCCCAACTTTGATTTTGATACAGAAGTGCTTCAGACAATCCCTATATGGGTCAAGTTGCCAAACTTGCCATTAAATTGCTGGCGTATGGACTCACTTAGCAGAATTGGTAGTGGCTTAGGAGTTCCGCTCTTTGCGGATGAATGCACAACTAAAGTTGAAAGGATCTCTTATGCTAGGCTATTAGTTGAGATGGATCTCACAAAGGCCATGCCTAAATTGATTAAAGTCATGGATCCGACTGGGAAAATCTTTGACCAACAGGTTGCGTATGATTGGGTCCCTGAATATTGCCCCACCTGCCTACAAGTTGGTCATGTTTGCAGGACTGAGGTGAGAACAGCTAAGGCCATTCCTGTGGCAAAGCAGCAACAAACAAAGCCAAGAATGGAATGGAGAAGAAGAGCAGAGCAAGAGAAGGTTGAAGCAGGTACAGAACAACAGCCTCACAACATGATACATGTGCAAACACAGCAAGAATTACAGCAAGTAAGCCCAAATGCTAATAATCAGGAGGGTGACAAAATGACATCCTGGGAGACAGCTAAAGGGAAATCAGCAGCAAAAGGTGCCCAATCCAAGACAAGGGAAACAACAGGGATTAATGTAGTGAATGGGTTCAGTCCAGAGAAGACAACTCTAATGGAGAGAAGGGGCAATGTAGTTATCAAGGGGCTACTGGGCATCCACAACTCAAACAATCAACTAAATGAAGATCATATCATGGAATTTAAGGGGTGTAAATAAAGTATATAAGCAAAAAGAAGTAAAGAAGTTTATACAGAATAATGATGTTGGGTTGATAGCAATACTGGAAAACAGAGTCAAGGAAGAGAGTGCTAATAGAATAATCAAAAAGATAGCAATTAATTGGAGGTGGTGTGCAAACTACTACTATAGTAACAAGGGTAGAATCTGGATATAATGGGACTCAAATAGAGTGGAGTTTGATGTAGTTGCTATGAGTGCTCAAGCCATTCATGGCATAGTTTGGATCCCTCAGATGCAAGTAAAGTTCACTTTGTCTGCGATTTATGGACTACATACAATTGAAACTAAGAAGCCACTATGGGAAGAACTGAGAAGTGTACTAGCTTATCTTGGTTTTCCTGGAATACACTCTCCACATTTCACCATATGTAGTACTAACTTCTTCATGTAGGGAAATTCAAATTATATTCTGTTATATCTCTGTACCATCATCTTGCCAAAGCAAACAATGAGGCTGAGTAACACAGACAGGAGGTGATAAGTATCTGTAACACGGCTGAGTACAGATGCATGATTAGGTCTCAAAGTCAACACAAGTGTTCCATCTTCCAAAGAGAATCCGAGAGGGCACTGTATCACCCGCGACCAAAACCCAGTGACGATCTCCGACAGAATACCTCACACGCGCCATCACGCGCCACCTGAAATTAGGGTTCCGGCGAGAGTGTCACTTCACGCGCCGGCGCGTGGGATCATTTCCAACATCTTCCAAGTCTGTTTTTTCTTCTGGGCTGGTCGCCTATCTTTTCCGACTCGGCCGTTTAAGATTTGGTGGATTTTCAGTTACCAGAAAAGCTTTTTTCCGGCGAGAGCAGTGGGTTGTCTAGCCATCTTCTTCACATACTAAGGTCGCCTTTTTGATTGCAACCTCAGTCAGAATTAAATTGATTCCGATGAAGTACAGTAATATCCGACGAAGTTAAGAACAAGGAGGAAATGCTCTCAGGCACGACTTTCGAGGTAAAGTATGAATAAGTTGTTAGGAAGCTTTCTGATCATTGGAGATCACTGGAAGAACTGAGTTTTTTCTCGAATCTATCTGATTTGATTAAAACATGGTTAGTGATTATGGTAGCAGTGCTAAAAAGATTTTTTTCACATCTGGGGACAAATCTTTTGATATTTTTGAGGACTTCTCGGGCTCTGAAAGGTGGCACGATTGGGTTGAAAGGAAAAGGAATTCAATGCATAGAATGACAGTTAGTAGGAAGGCAATGCTGTGGATTTGCGATTTAATGCACCTGTCGTCTGCAACCAGAGGTAATAAATACAATACTTGGAAATTAACTGATCATCTACATAACTACTTCTGCTCTCAAAAGTGCAATAGATACGGTAGATTCATAAGTATTGTGACAGTTCAAGGGGAGAGGAGATCAGTCATTATAATTCCTGAATTGTATCCTAACAAAGGATGGGGAGGCATAGCTGCAAAAATTGAGAAGTTTATCCTCGAAAACCCAGTCAACATAGCTGTGCAGAATCCTCAAACCCAGGAGATCACATATGCAACAGCAACTAACCAGAGCAAATGGCAACCTAAGCAGGGGAACCTCACTTTCGTACATCAAAGTCAGCGTATCAGCATCCCTGGATCTGTTGCTTTAACAGATAAAGACACTCTCAGCAGATGTTTGGTTGGATCCTTTGCTGGGAAGACAGAAGTTCCTACTAGGTCAGAGCTAAGAAGATGGGTCGCAGATAGATGGAAGTTACCTTGCGGTGTCCAAATCTATGACCTAAACGAACATCAGTTTCTTTTTGAATTTCCCAACAAGAAGATGGCAGAACAAGTTATGCTTGGGGTCTGGAGATGGAAACAAGAACCCATCAAACTGATTTGGTGGTCGCCAGAGGCCAGCTGCTCTCCGGCAGGTCTCGTTAGCGAGTCTCTTTGGATTAGGGTTATCGGCTTACCTTTACATTTATGGTCAAAGGAGGTCATGGAGGAGATAGGGATGAAATGCGGCGGATGGGAAGAAACAGAAGAAGAAACGCTTCTGAGAAACCATCTGAAATGGGCAAGAATCAGAGTAAGAGGGCCAATTGAATCAATTCCCAAATGCATTGAAGTGGAAAATGATGGTCTGGTTTTCTCAATGCCAATTTGGTGTGAATCTACTCCGACGGTGACTGTTGATCGGAAGATTCCTGAGGACAGGGATTCTAGGGCTGGGATCTGTGTACAGTCATATCTGGTGGCAGAAGATATAGGGGTTAGGGTGGCTGGTCACGTGGGCGAGCATGGGGAAGTGTCACATTTTAAAACTGGACAGCTAAAGGGGCATGGAGAGCATGTGGAGGCTCCTGTTGCTGCTGGAACGAACTCTCGGGACAAAGACTCATGTTTGGGCCTGGCACAAAGGCCATTTATATTGGAGAAAGAAATTGGGCCAGAATTAATTTTGAGTAGCCCACAAAAGCCCACTACTTTTATGGCAGGTTATGGGGGAGAACAAGGGGAGTCATCTAATTCCAAATTGGGATTGTTATTAGGGCATGCTGAGCATGTGGAGGATTTAGTATTAAATGGACCGTCTCCTGGGGATAAAGAATCGGATCTGGGCCGGGCCAAAAGGCAGGAAAGTGGGCCAGACCAGATTTTGTGCTCTTTTCCTCCTCTAGAGCCCAGACAATTGAATATAGTGGATTCTTTCCTCGTTGAGATCGAAGCTAACCAAGCTTCGCAGTCATGCGATTCTTTATCAATGGTGGATTCCGCCGAGGTTGCAAAAGAAGAGGTTTATATTAGTTATCAGAGTCAAAATCTTCTACGAATCTCTTAAGGAAACGAAGAAGCTTACTATGATGCAGGACCGGATATCGAGGGAGCGGGAATAGAAAACCAAGAAAATTCTGGATTACAATTAATTCGAGTGGAACAATCTCAACACTGGCCAATTGAAGATGTCCAACCGCTAGATATCCAAATTCAAATGGCTGAGTTAGAAGCTTCATTACTGGTTCACCGAAATGTCATGAAGCTAAGCAAGCAGTTCGGGGTGGACTTTCAGGGATGTGAATGGGAGGCGTGGTCTCTATTCATGAAATTGGACAAGAAGAGGCACGAGAAGCGAAAGGAAACTAGTGGCTCTAACCCATATACCCCAAAACAAAAGGGGGTGAATGAAGTCAAGAATCTACAATTTGTCATCAAATTTAAAGAAAGTGGATCAAGGAGCAGGGGAACAAACAACTCTACCAGTTCTCGATGAATGTACAAATTATCTCATGGAACGTGAGGGGTTTGAATGATTTTGAAAAGAGAACGATGATAAAATCTTCAATGCAAGAATGGAGAGCAGATATCTATTGTTTTCAAGAAACAAAGATGGAAGGGGAGTATGGTGCGGTGGTTAGGTCTTTGTGTAGCAACAAATGGGTAGACTACATAGGTTTGGAGTCAAATGGGAGGAGTGGAGGTATTCTAATTATGTGGGACAGAAGGGTGTGGGCCGGGGAATTAGTTAATACTGGGTTACATTCCATCTCCTGTAAATTTTCTTCTCTGAATAGGAATTTCTCTTGGTTCCTTACTGGGTCTATGCCCCAAACTGTAGAAGGGAGAGAGAGGAGCTTTGGTGGGAACTGGGTGCGATTAAAGGAGTTTGTGAAGGTGCTTGGTGGCGATTTTAACACTACTAGATACGCTACTGAAAGAAAGAATAGCAGGGGTATTACCAGAGCTATGAAGGATTTTTCAGAAATTATAGAAGACCTAGAGCTTGTTGACCCTCCTTTATTGGAAGGTAGGTACACTTGGAATAGGGGAAACAATCATGATTGTTCTTCAAGAATTGATAGATTCTTGTTTTCAACTGAGTGGGATGAAGAGTTTAACAATATTAAGCAGTCTCTTCTTCCTAAAATTGTCTCTGATCATTGCCCTATTTCTTTGAAATGTGGGGAATGGGATTTCTCAAAATCTTATTTCAAATTTGAGAACTGGTGGATGGAAGTGGAAGGGTTCAAGGAGAGGGTGGCTGGATGGTGGAATTCCTTTGAGATCACTGGAAGGCCAGATTATATTCTGGCCTGTAAACTCAAAATGTTGAAAGTTAAGTTAAAGGAGTGGACTGTGCTTAATGGGGGGAGCTTGAAGAGGAAGAAGACTGAGCTTTTGAACAAAATTCAAAACTTGGATCTTTTGCAGGAACAAAGACCATTAAATGAGGCTGAATTACTTGAGAAGGCAANATTTGAAGATGTCCAACCGCTAGATATCCAGATTCAAATGGCTGAGTTAGAAGCTTCACTATGGGTTCACCAAAATGTCATGAAGCTAAGCAAGCAATTCGGGGTGGACTTTCAGGGATGTGAATGGGAGGCGTGGTCTCTATTCATGAAATTGGACAAG